>CAUYQV010022830.1:0-20407 GCA_963574575.1 Galagoides demidoff
GAAAGATCACCTATATATCTGTCTAACAAGGGTACAAGTGAACTTTTCTAGAACTAGAATATAAGTGTTTTGATACAATGACTAAGCAAATGACATGAAATTTATGTTAACCAGCTTGATGAAAGTATTTCAAATTGTATATGAAAACAGCACAATGTACCCCATGTTTGCATTAATGTATATAGCTATCAATTAATAAAAAAAATAATTAAAAAAAAGAAGTAGCAAATGTAAATAAATAGACTATAAACACAGAGAGGTAATGATAAATCATCTATTGCAGTGGTCCCCAACCTTTTTGGTACCAGGGACCAGTTTTATGAAAGACAATTTTCCCACAGTGTGGGGTGGGGAGGTCATTAGATTCTCAGAAGGTGCCCACAACCTAGATCTCTCACATTCATAGTTTAAGGTAGAGTTCATGTTCCCATTAGAACCTAATGCTGCTGAAGACGTGGCAGGAAGCAGCTCAGGTAGTGATACGAAGTGATGGGGAGCAGCTGTAAATACAGATGAAGCTTCACTTGCTCACCTGTCACTCACCTCCTGCTGTGTGTCCCAGTTCCTAACAGGGCACAGACTGGTACTGGCCCACAACATGGGAGTTGGGAACCACAGATCTAATGGATTTATTGAAACATTTTTGGATTGGGGATTGTTTGTAAGGGGTAAGAAAGAGGTGAGTGAAGGTACTTCTTAACTAACCTGGTCTAAGTGGGTGAAAAGACTGATTTTGCAAACAAAGAAATCAGGAGAAAGATAATGAATCAATTTGAAGGCATCATAAGGTATATATAAATGGGGATGTACAACCACATGACATGGCATAATAGCTACCAAGTGTGGATACTTGGTACTAGTCAGGAGGATGCTCTGGTATGCAAGGAGAAAATAAATTATATTTACTTTCATCTCATCTTTTTAAAAGATGTTTGTGTCATTTTATAACATATGAGATGTATTAGTACCATAGCACTAATACACTAAATATATATATAGAGGAATGAATGCTCAAAACATTTTAGTAATACGAATAAGTAACCAAAGACATTTGAAGGTATATTCATATGGGAGGATAATACTGAGTAATAAAAAGCCAAAGATTTCTAATGCACACAACATGGGACATCTCAAAATCTGTATGCTGAATGACAGAAGAATGACACAACAGAGTACATACTGTATGGTTCCATTTACATAAAAGTATAGAACAGGCGTCCTCAAACTACAGCATGAGGGCCACATGCGGCCCACCGAGGACATTTATCCAGCCCACCAGGTGTTTTTTGCCTCCGCTGCCTGTCCTGCTTCGCAGCTGACTTATCCTGGGACCCACAGTCTGGCCCTCCAATGGTCTGAGGGACAGTGAACTGGTCCCCTGTTTAAAAAGTTTGAGGACCCCTGGTATACAAAATGCAAACTTACCTATAGTGACAACACACAGATTAGTGGTAGCCTGGGACCAGGAACAGAAGGAAAAATGGATTGCAAAGAGACATGAGGAATATTTGGGGGGTGATGGAAATATTTGTATCTTGATTGTAGAGCGGTTTCACAGGTATACACTCCATTAAAATTCAATGAGTGGTACACTTTAGGTGGATGTAATTTATTATACCACCATAAACTTGATTTTTAAAAACATTGGAAGCCAATCTCGCAGCAGAAAATATTCTTAAGTCCCTGTATTCCTCAACAACATTACGCTGTAGTTACAAAGAACACTCAAATCTCAGTGACTTATAAAAATAAGGGTTTATTTCTCCCCATGGGTCAGCCATAGCTCTGCTCTGTAGAAGTCATTTGTTTCAGCACCAGTCCACAAACCACACACATGAACAGAGGTTTCTGCTGTCTCTAATCTTAAAAATGAGCAGATAGCCAAGAATCACTAGACATGTGATGACAGCCTCAAAGGAAAAGAGGGCCAAAATGAGCAAGCAGAAAAAATAAAAAGAAAGTTGCAAAACAAAAATCTTGCAAGGAGGAAAAAACTATTTAAAAAACATGATTTGATGTAAAACAATTTTAAATGAGTTTTTCATTTTCTAGATTAATTTAAAATAAATAACATAAATGGAAAAAAATCAAGAAAACATTTGAAAGTTAGAAATTAGTGCAGAAACTAGAGCCTTAGAAAGAAAATGTGAAATAAAATAAGAGAAAAATGTAAGAAAGTTAGAAGACCAGATGAAGAAATCCAAAATAAAAAAAAAAGTAGAAATTACAGAAAGAAAATAGAGAAAAAACTGACACAAAGCAATCAGAATAATAATTTAAGAGCAATTTTAATAAGTGAAGGACATGGATTTCCAGAAACACAAATCCTACTAACTGCCCAGAAAAGAATAGATTCACAGTAAGGTAAATTATCATGAAATTTCAGAATACTTTGAGCAAAGAAAAGATGCTAGACCGTGCCTGTGAGATAAAGCAAGGCATGGGTGGCTACCAAGTACGTGTGCCCAGGGATAAGAGGTAGAACAGCATCTGAATTTTCAAGAGCAACACAAAAATCTAGAAGGCAATAAAGTAAGCCCTTCAAAATTCTACAGGAGAATATTTCTCACTCAGAAGTCTGTGCCAGCCAACCTCTCATTTCAGTATGAGAGTAGAATAAAGATATTTTTTCAGACCAAAAAAGTCTCAAATATGACCTCTCATGAATCTTGCCTCTAGAAACTTCCAGAGGGTGTTGTTCTACCAAAACAAGGGAATAAGCCAAGCAAGAAAAGAGACGTGGGATCCAAGAAACAAGGCAGCCAGGACAAAGGAGAGCTGGAGAATAGTGGGGGAAGGTAACAGCTGGATGGGGGGCTGGAAGGTAGTCCTGGGTAGAGCACCATGGAAGTCTTGTCTTCTTCAAGAAGATGTAATGTCTGCCTGATGTGTTTAAACATTTTGAGAGGAGATTTGTTCAATTGGGGGAAATTTTGGATTGAGTTCTGTCATAAGTACACAAATAATAATTTGTTAAAAACAAGCATAATTAAACTCCAGGGAAAACAAAATATTGGACAGAATGAGAAAATTTATTATATTCTGCTACATGGCTTAATACATGAATAAGCACTTACATCGTCACAATTATTCAAAGACAGAAGAAAAAAATATTGCTAAAAATACTACTAAAGTTGTTTCTAGCAATTCCATTCCTATGAGTTTGAAAAAACACTGTAAGTCAACACTTACAGAATGAGTCAATAAATGTTGGGGTATAACTAGTACTAATATAGACCATTATGTAGCCATTAAATAATGTTGACATATGAAAAGTTGTATGCAAAAATTTTTAAATGAGTTGCAAAAATGTTAAGTATAAATTATTGTGTTTACTGATTCTATTCATGTAAGAATATAGGTCTCTCCGTGAAGAAGAGTCAGAAAAAGACATAGAGGTAGTGAACTAGAGTTTAACCTTAAGGGATTCTTTATTTCATTTTCTGTAAAACCTTGAAGTGTATAATAGAAAATAAAAGGTAAGCTGGTAAAATAAAAGAAAATACCCCTGCCAGCTTGTAATCACCTCTTTCCCCAGTAAAAACTATAACAAGTACTATTTATTGGCCTATCTAATGTAAACCAGCAATTCTGCGGGGCTCCTGGAATATAGCATCTTCCTTAAGCCTCTCAGCTACCCTGAAAGTAGAATGCTATCTTCCTCATTTTACAGACAGAAATTGAGGCTCAGAGAGATTAAATAATTTACTAAATATCACATAATTAATACATGGCGAAGCCTAAATTAGAATCTAGTTCTGCTTCCAAAGTCTCTTATAAAAAATTTTTTCCCATAAGGATCAAAATAGCCCGTGCTCACTGGGAAGATATGGAAAGATACAAATAGTATTTAGGAAAAAAAAAAATCCAGAGACAATCCCTATTTCCCCAAATTTTCATCCAATATTTTTTCAGCATATTTTCCTTCTCAGAGTTGAACTCCTGGTCCATATATAATTTCTTTTCTATTTAAAAATATGAAGGGGGTACAAATGATTTTGGTTACATGGCTCATTTTTATAATGCTTGCATCAGGGCTATCCACGTGCCCATCACTCCACACATAATTTCCCGTCCTCCCTTTTTAGTTAACATCGCATCAAACATAGAAGTTTAAATGGTAGAATAATATACTATTATATGGATATTCTAACCTTTACCTAACCATTGTCTTAACACTGAAGTACATTTAGATGTTACCAGTTTTTCACTATCACAAAGCACTCAATAAGCCTCTTCATCCCAAATCATGTTGGGCAAGAAAGTCAATTAAAAGATGAATAACTGGAATAAAGGGTACAAGAATTTTTAAGACTCTTGTCACATTTTACCAAATTTATTTCCAGGAAGACTGTATCAATTCATACCAGCAGTGATAGAGTATGTTTATCTTCTAACCCACTTACCATGACTATTATTGTATTACTTTTTAATCTTTGCTAATGGGTAGATGAAAAAGAGGCGTACTGTTCTTATTTGAACTTACAGATGGAAGTTTTATTCACATTTTAAAATGTAATATTTTTTCTTCAGACGTGATGTTAATTCCCTGAACTATTGCTGTTTTGGCCATGTCATAAAGCAATCACAAGCCCTTAAACTCTTTATTACAACATGCTGCCTTCCCCCAAATAAAGTGAATCTGCCATCCTCATCTCATTTATTCACTCACCCACTATCCAATCCTTAAACAACCTTTCTAGGAAGCTTGTTAACAAAAAGTGTTGAGTCTTTAAAACACTAATATTCTTTAATCCCACAGACTTACTCCTAGCAGAATGCCTTGGATGGACCAATGACATTTGATTTAGTTTCTTAAAAAAAAAAAAAATCTTGAAGAAAATAAACCCAAAGAAATAGCTCCTATCTTTTGCTTTTCTTTGTTTCTCTCCCCTCATTTCAAAAGAGTAAAACATATTACCACAAACAGCTGTTTTAAAAACAATGAAAACTAAGCAGGTAGTGCCACCTGTAGCTATGTAATCAGGAGCTCTGTTAGTGGCTACTCAATTGGTTGATATTCAGTTATTCTAGATTTTGCTGGGAAAAGTTCCAAACCCTAGCAAAGACTCTAGTTCAGAATTTTCCAGATAGATAGATAGATAGATAGATAGACAAACAGCCTCTGAAATAGCAAAGAACAGTCATCTCCCTTTCTAAGTTAACCTGTGATGGAGCAGGTGCTCTATTACACAACTGCCATGTCAGTCACTTTCAGAGCATCCCAGGGTTGATCTATCTGTAAACCCAGTGGCCTGTTGCAGGGATATGAGGCAATTTTTATTATTTGCAACTTCTTATGTTTACAATATATCCTGCTGCCAGTAATCATAATAGGACCTCAAAGCCCAATTGTTTACTGGAATGTAGGGCTCCTTAACCTGTACCTCTAGCTGTCAACATTGTTGCATAAATTCAAAGAGGTCTATGAAATTGTTAGCTACTATGGTTACTGAAGCCTCAAGCATGAGTAATATAGAAAAACGTTCAAGATCGTTACAAAATATAAAAATATGCTGACATGTTCTGCTTTTATTCCTGAAGATTATACATATATTCACACTCTAAGCAGGAGCATAAAAAAGAACTAAACATGTCAAAGCAGCCACAAGGAGGCTGAGACGCAAACATGAGATGGTCACCTATGGGGTGTAGTTCAGAGCCTCCTTTGTATAACACGCAATGGCATTTCATCTGTGAAATACTGAAAACGCTTTTGTTATGCTTCAGGATCTCTGGAGCTGTCGCTCTGAACAAAATTATAGCCCACTTCATAATTCCCAAGAATTTAACATATAGAAAGTAGAAAATATCAAAAGAGTGCCCTGAAGATTCCAGGCTCTGTCTGGGTTTGTTAAGCAAGAGCCTGCTCCCACGTTCCTATGAATACGCCTTTGGGTGCTTGCCGGAGGGTCCCTCCTCCCCTAGAAACCCCGAATTGTTCCAGCTTCCGCTCCCTCCTCACCATCTGCTTCTGAGGGTGAATCATGGTATGCACAACACTGGCCAGTGAAACACAAGCATCTTCTTGTGGTCTTTTGGAAATATTTTTATCACTGGCAAAGAGATACATAAGAAACAGCCCTGTTTTCATCCCATGGTTGCTTCAGCTGGCTGTGGCTGTGCCTGCACACAGTGCCTGAGAATGTGGCAGCCATCTTGCACCCAAACCAAAAGACGAGCTTGCATTCTGAAGATGCCTCTGCAGAAAGGTGTGAGAACCTGGGTTTGCGACCATGTCATCAGCTGGGAACTTACCCTCCTAAAGTCACCCTGCTTCTGGACTTGTGGGTATGTATGATGATAAAGCCCTCTGTGAGTATAATGATGTGGTAGGCTGAATCACGCACCCCTAAAGGTGTCCATGGCCTAATCCCTGGGTCCGGTAAATATGCTTGGTCACAGTAGAAAGGGGAATTAAGGTTGCAGATGGAATCAAGGCTACTCAAAAGATGACCTTAAAAAATGGGAATTATCCCGGACTGTCTGAATGAGCATGCTGTGAAAGGTGGGAAAGGGAACAAGAAAAAAGGACCAGAAAGATGTCAGTGTGAGAATTCAGCCACACATTGTTGGAGGAAGGGGCCGTGAGTCAAGGACTGCAGGCAGACTTTAGAAACTGGAGAAAGCAAGGATAATGGGAGAGGCTGTGCACATGTGAAGAAAGGGGGCATGTGGGAAATCCCAGGATCTTTTGCTCAATTTTGCTAAAAAAAATGCATAAATAAAGTCTACTAAACAATGAATGAACTGAAAGAAAAGCAAGGAGCTGTAGTCTTCTCTAGAGCATCCAGAAGGAACACAGCCCTGCTGCCACCTTCATTTTAGCCCAATAAGACCTGTGTTGGAATTCTAACCTACAGAACCATAGACTCGTGTAAGAAATCTGTGTTGTTTACAGCCACTAAGTTAGTGGTCATTTGTTACAGCAGCCTTTGACCACTAATACAGATAACCATTTACTTTATCATCTGAATCCAGGCCACTCAGAGAATGAAGGAGAATTAATAATTTTGGCACAAAAATAAGGATCAATTGCAAATGTACCGGAAACATTCCACTTATTGTTTACATAAGCCTAGGTAACTACAGCAAAAATGCCAACGCATTCCATATATTGGTATAAATTCATTCATGAAATGCCTTGATTTTAACACATGAATTAAAGAAGAAACAGCCCCCCCTTTTTTTTTTGAGACAGAGCCTCAAGCTATCCCCTTGGGTAGAGTGCTATGGCATCACAGCTCACAGCAACCTCCAACTCTTGGGCTCAAGCGAGTGTCCTACCTCAGCCTCCCAAGTAGCTGGGACCACAGGCACCCGCCGCAACGCCCAGCTATTTTTTGGTTGCAGCCATCGTTGTTAGGCGGGCCAGGGCTAGATTCGAACCCACCACCTTAGGTGTACGTGACTGGTGCCTTAGCCACTTGAGCCACAGGCGCCAAGCCAGCCCTTTTTCTTAGTAGCTACCTCAACCCAGGCACCAGCTGCACCTGAAGAGGAAGGCTCCCTCACAATTTGGAGAGCTCAGTCCTGAAGTTAGCTCAGAGTGAGGGGGAGAGGGAAAAGAAAAAAGGAAGAATCAGTTCCCATTGTCAAGAAGTTTACAGTCAACTTGAGAAGACAAATGTCTCAGAAATTAAGAGCCTAATGACCTGGCTTATAGAAGTAGTTGTTTCTTGACAGCACCTCAAAATGTTCCCGTGCCAAGTTGTTTTACTCCCCAAGAGACAAAGAAAATGGAAAACCTGGTATTTTCACTGAAGCAACCCCCTCCCTAATCTAAGCATCTTTCCCCCTAAATGCCGTGAAAGTTCTTTCCCCAAGGTGAACTAAAAGAAATAGGAAGCAAAGGTTCATTTTGAAAAGTGAGGTTAGAAAGAATTGTATATAAGAGAATGATAGTCGATAATCAAATACAGAAAAAATATATAGGTATATATAATTTCATGAGACTCCCGCTTAAAGAAACTCTATCTTTAATGCAATTCTCTCTTTAGACAAGAACATAAGGATTAGCACTAGAATGAGCTTAGCGAATCTGCTGAAAGGCAAGGGCTAAATGCATAGGAACCCCAAGGGAATTAACTCAGATTATCTGTCTCTGAAGGAATACCAGTAGAAAGCGGCCAATTCCAATGGATCCAGTTTGGGAAAGGAATTCTATTTCCTGGAATCACTGGAGCGGTGCGGAGTCCCTGCAAACAGAACCATCAGACTGGGGGAGGAGCAGAGGACCATGCGACTCTGCTTGTGCTGGGCATTTCAGGCAGAGGGACTCCCTTCACCTGGCCGCGGCTGTGTCTGCACGCAGTGGAGGGACTCTCCTGCACTGAAAGAAACAAGAAAAGGCTAAGAGGAGACCCTGTTGATTCAGGCTGTATGTAGAAAGAGAGCCAACCTCTTGTCCCAAAACCTGTCAGAAACCACACGATGACTTTTTCTTGCAATTGATTTGTTCAGGTGTATTAGAAAAAGTGTGAAGAAAAGAGTAATGACCTTTTAAGAGACAAGTCTGAAAAAGACTATAAAGAGGTTGGAGAAAAAAACCACTGAGACTGCTGGGCAGAGTTAAAGGATATTTAGGTATCCCAAGCTAGAAAACTTCCATACCAAAGCAAACATCTCTGTGGAGAGCGCAGCCCCTGGAATCCAGTTCCTGATGTGCCGCGCTTTGGTGAGAAGGGAAGCCAGGGAGCATTAGGACTTGAATATTGATTGATGGGAGGTTGAAGACCCAGTGTAATCAGGCCATCTAATTGAGTCAAAAAGATCCATCCTCTCCAGCTTAACTCCCACCTGCATCACCACAACGGAAACCACAATTCCCATCCCGTTAATGACTTCTTCACTTTTGTAAAGAAAAATGGCTGTACTCCATTCTGAATCTTCTTGAACTCTCTGTAGCTTCCAGCCATTGATCAATAGCTATTAACTTTCTCCTGCTTCTGAAGCATCCTCCCAGTGTAGTCAGCTTTTTCATTCATTCCTTCATTTAGTAAATACATACGTATCAATATCCTCAGAGCACCAGGCCCTAAAGGAAGGTGAGTAAGACTGAGTGTATCCTGGTATGGTACTCTCCATGGGCAACTGACCCAGAAAGTCTGGCTACATCTCTTTGGATTCACTTTCCATGTTTTTCCAGTTGCCAATCTAGTCAAGGCCCTCCCAGTGTCACCGGTAGGCTGCCTTTCCCTATCTGCTCTTCAGAGGGGCACATCTGTAAATTGGGCTCCAACCCCAGTTTCCATTATCCCCTACTCTAGAGACCCACCTATGCCTTTCTCTTGCTTATCAGAGAAAAGGACATTTCAGTTTGCTCCGACCAAAAGATATCATCCCTTCCTATTTGATCAGGCTAACTCTTCGGATCTTAGTTCAAAACTCAAGAGATACAAAAAGTTGCCTTTGGCCAGCCCCACTAATTTATGATCCTCCTATCTGTGATATACTTTGAACACCTACATACATTCCTTTTTATCTTCTCTTGTTGATGTCTTGCTATTTAATTGCTCTATAGTTCTGTATATTTTGGCTTTCCCAACCAAGTTCTTTGTCTTTTATTTAATATTCTTGAAACATCTAGTATAGAACTGTACTCACAGTGCAACATTTAAAATGTTGTTAAACAAATATTTGCCTTACCATTAATTAAACGTGAGAAATAAAGAAATTTTTCTCTTCCTTCTCCAACATACCACAGTGCTCTCTTACTCATTACCATGGCAACAGCAGCATTTCAGCATCCCCCCCACCAAAAAAAAGTCCAAGAGCTATGTTGAGTCTACAGTGTCTTCCATGAGTCCTCATATGATGATAGCAAATTTGAAATGCACCACATTTTCATATTCATCTCCTTCCTCTCAACATTCACAGCCACAGTGTTAGCCAAATCCTGTCTACCCAAATGCCATTCCTGAGCCCATCTCCAGGAATTGCAGATAACATCCACTTACCTCATCCACTAGGCTCAGCACACGAGATGCCATGTCTTTCTTCGCTTTGAAGATGACCACAGCAAACAACCATGGAGTGCCTTGGTCAATTTCACTCCCCATGTTTTCCTCCCTACCTGGGACTTTCTGGAGTGGCAGAAAGTCAGATGTGGCCTTAGGAACCAAGTAGGCCTACAGGTTTGAAGGCCGGATCAGCCACTTACGAACAGTGTGAAATGGGTGATATTACTTAAATACCCCTTTCAGGCCTTAGTTCTCTCATCTGTGAACAGCAGAGAACACCACCTTCTTTGTAAGATTATTGGCAGCATTACATGAGGAAATAAATGCCAAAGCTGTAGGTTTTCAACATTAAGTCCCTTCCATCCCAGTCCCCTCTGTCACAACACCCAACTTACCCTGTGCTTCTCTGAAGGGTAACAGTAGCTTCTCCCTGCCACAGGACATCATTTTTATTTTCTGATGTAAAGACTTCTTTGTCAGACAGATGCCAGAAAATCCAACCCAAACTACTTCAGCCAAAAGAGAATTTACTGAGTCCAAGAACCGAAAGGTCCAGGGGTAGAACCAGAGGCAGACCCAGCAGGACTGGGCCTTCAGGTATCCCCAGGACCCAGCTCCTCTCCAGCTTGTAGTGGGCTCTGCTCTCCTTGGAGTATCAATGTATTTCTCCAGCTCCATGTGATATGCAGGGTACAGCAACCCCTGCCTCAGAGCCTCCCAGATTCAAGTCCAGCTGGAAAAGCAAGCCTCTTTTCTTTTGGCTCCAAAAAAAAAATCCTTACCTTAACTGTGACTTGACTAGAGTGGATCATGAGCACATTCCTAAAACAATCACTGTGATCAGGGGATACAAGGCTGGTGGGCCAGGCTTACAAGCCAAGACTAAGCCAAGACCACGTGAGTGCCCACCTTGAATTTAATAGGTAGCAAATTAAGATGGCAGCTGTTTCAAGTGAAGATGGTGGTTAGTCTGGCATGTTAGCCTCTGAGGGCCGGGAGAGGAATACTTCCAAAAGGAAAACAGAAAGAGGACTCTGGAGAACCCAGATCAACTTTAGAGAGCTTCACTACTTGTTCTGGCCCGATCTTATTAATCTGGGTCAAGGTTAAGTGCACAGGCTACCTGGCTTCAGTTTCCTTGTCTGTGAAAAAGTAATAATTATGAGTCTTAAACAAATAAAGAACATAAGACATCACTCAGCTCTCGTGAGCTGTACCTATGGAATCCTCTTAAGAGAAACAACAACCCAAACACAGCACTCCAAGTTTCCAAATTTCCTGGGATATAAGCCCAAAAACTCTGTTTCTTACCCCCCCAAAAAAGTAATTCAAATGTCGTTAAAATAACTTTTTTGAAAGCAAGCATGATTGTTTAGCTTTCCAGTTCTTAGTAGCCCTTGTTTGCTAAGCTCTTGCATAAATGTGCACCTAACCGCATTTCATTAAACAAGGAAAAGCTAGAGCCGGGCTAATTGCATACCTGGTAGCAGTATTCATTACAAAAGCCCCTTAATCAGATGGTTAGCTTGAGTGATTCCCCTTGGAAGGTGACCTGACTAGCATCTAAAAACACTCACATGTTCTAGCCGGGTTGATGAAGGGCAGGAAGTGTAACCTTTGACCAAGCAAGTGGTAACAATGTTGCCCTTTCTGCAACCAAGAACCAAAGGAATTAAGATCGAGTCAGTCACCAAGCAGATTGCATTTAGGGTCACCTATAAATCTCTCTGAAACATTTGCCAAAATGTTTACTTTTCTTAGTAATTTAAAACGAATGGGAAAGAGCTTTGTGCCAAATATTGAAAAAACAAATTTGGTTCCTTCATCATGATTCCATTTCAGCCGTCTGTCTTGACTCCCTCTTCCAGCACGCTTTACAAAGCACTTTCTCAATATGTTAATGGCACCGCAAATCATGGTTAATTCTTCCACAAATTAAATCTATTCCTGCCCCTTCAGCTGATTGAGCTGAAATTATTCTTCAATGGCATACATGTGTGGGTGTGGATGACATTGAATTCCTCACATACTAAATAAAGCTGAGATAATGAAAATTCGTTTCATGTAATTTACTTTAAAGCATTTGTTTCCCACTTCCCCTTTAATAACGTTCAGATTGCATTTTTACAATGCCACCAGAATCTGAGTGGGACTCAAGGGACCCAGTTCTGTGGTTGTTCCAGTTTATCGTTATGCTATTTCTTCTAGGGGTGGGGGTAGGGCTTGGATGGAGATGTCCTTTGGCAGTTACATTAAAACCAAATAAATGTATCAAAGCAACTCAAACCTGATTTTCAGCTTTGTCCCATGTGTTAAGGTTTGGCTAGTAGAATGTGAAGGCTTAGATCAGATGTAACTCCGTGCTGTCTGCGCTTCCTCAGATGTTTCAGCATTGACCAGGACTACTTAAAAACTGAAGCAAAGTAAATGCAGCTTTGCTAATGCTTCCTACTTTGACGCTATGTCACGTTATCCTTCTCAAGCAAGGTATTGATTCCAAAATTGGCTTCCTGACTTCTAAGTAATTGTCAATTCTTTTTTTAATGGAGTTCCTGTCTACTGAATATACATCCCCTTTTGTTTCTTTACTTCTATAAATGAGACACATTCTGAATCTCCCAGAATTGCTCTTATATTCTTAGGGTAAAAGAATGAAGAAATCCGATGGCGCTCCGGTACGTCCCCAGGCCCTGTCTCTGCTGCTTCACGATGACTCCCTCAGCACTTCCCACCCTCACGCTATCCCTACTTAGAGCACTGATAGAGATGTAAGAGCAATGGTTTTGTTTTTCTTTAGCAAGAAATTCTGCTTGGATTTTGTGTTTGTTTTATTAAGATAGTTTGGTTTCGCCTACCTCTTCCCCATAAACACTGCTGTATAAATATGAATATACCTTGCCATAACATTTCACCCAATAATCTGAACTTTAAATATGTTTTCAAGAATGTGTTAGAGATGTGTGGACCTAGACATTACTGGTGACAAAGAGGTATAGAGCCTAAGGGTCCAGGTTATTTCTCAGAATGTCCGATTTCTATTTGAGTCACTACTGAGAAGCTTGGGGTTATCTCTCTAGTGGATACCCAAGTAGATGGAGCCTTCCCTGCAATGAAAAGAACTTTCTCCGCCTTTTAAAGGGAAGTAATGGAAAATAATAGCGAGAGTACAATAAGCTACAGGGCGTATTTCACCTGGCGTTTCCCACTGCTGCCCCTCAGATCTGCCATCTCTGCAAGGGTAACCTGCTATCCAGCCTCTGGCTGCTCAGGGCCGTGGAGGTCACTTAATACACTCTGTCTGTGACATTGCTTGCACATATGAATAGTTCAACAGTGTTTCCTGAGTGCTAGAAACATGGGGCTTAGACCCAAGCAACTGGGGCCCCCACGCTGGGCCCCACAGTCTGGAGAGTTTGCTCTGGCCCTGTCCCCCATGTCCATATCCCGCTCCAGGTACCCAAGACCCCAAAATACCTTTCCAAATGGCTCCAAGGAGGAGGCACAAGACCAGGTGTGCTCCAGTGGGGGAGGATAAAGCTTGAAGATGAAGCTGTGTGTCCAGTGTGGGAAGAAAGGGGGTGACCCACAGTCCAAGGCTTCTATTTCCAGCTCTGCCTCAGGAGATGGTCTTGGCACACCTGGAGCCCCCAGTCTGGCTGGGAAGAGATAGGGAGAAAATAATGAGAAGGGTGATGGGTGCTACAGACGAGAAGCGTGGGGTGCAATGAGAGACTCTGACAAGGAGGGGACAGCCCAGGCTGGAGTGGGGTGGGTGGGAAGGTCGTGGCATCTTCTCCAAGGAAGCCCTCCCCACAGTCCACCCACGAGTTCCATGAATTACTTACACTAGGACACGAACGTGCAAATCCTGGAACTTCATTGGATAACTTTGTCTCTGAATTCTAAGTGCTCTTTTCCAGTCTAACTCACTCTCTTTCCTATTCCCCTTAATCCACAAATAGACATTTTTCTTCCAGCATCATCAGAGTGGTGTCTTAAGAGTAAGATCCTTTTTCAAAAATAAAGAAAGCCATTTGTTTTCTCATAAATTGTGGAGTGTAAAATCCTGATCTTGTTTCCCAATGCAGGCATAGCCTGACTCCCAGCTATACGACCTTGACCAAGTCACCTCAACTGCATACTAGGGAGAACAGTATCCACCTCAGATGGTTGGTGTGAGGAACGATGGGGTAAAAATATTTAAAGCACGTAGCACAGAGCCTAGAATAGAGTAGGTCTCAGTAACTGTTCATCATACTTCTCTGTTGTCCCATAAAGCTTAGAAACTCAGGCTGTTATTAGGAAAACTTTTGACGTAAAAGAAATACTGTATTATTCACACTCAATAAAACTCTGGTTTACTATAACACTAAGAAGAGTTTTATTATGTTTTCTACAAAGACCGATACCTAATAATAAACACTCGTATACATATTTAAGAGGGAGACAGAAACACAGAGAGAGCAAGCGACATGCTCCTTAAACGTAAAAATGAAATGTAATTAATGCCAAGATCGCCATCCACGCTTCCGTTTTATCTTCTACAAAATTTCTATTTTAAAATCAGACAAATGAATTCCTGACCTGGAACGGTGTTTTTGGAAAGATACTAAACAGAAATCAGCTGGTGTTGCCAGAGCTAGGGTTGCAAACAAGTACATGGATGTGGACATGATGAGTATCTTGACACTTAGGATTCCCTTTGAATTTGAAAATTCCCCCGCCTTCTGTTGCTATGTGGAGTGTGGCTACTCCACATGTTTCACTCATTTATCTTGATTCCCCATCCTGCTCACACCTTCTGTACTCTACCTCCTAGTTTTACTAAAAAGCTTTCCATGATAAAGTTCTAAGATAAAGAATAAAATTCCGGAATTATCTAAACTCCAGGAACACCGAAGACAAGAAAATCCACAGAATCATAGCTCTCTCCGTGGGTTGATAAATAGCACTTTTATTCTCACCTTGGGTTTCTGCTGTGTTATGGTAATGCAACATGCCACCTTTCGATAATATATTTTCTGTCTCTGCCTCCTGTTATTTATAGAGACAGACACAACCAGTCATCTGTATTTTTTGTTTTGTGTGCTTTGGGGGGAAGGTGGATGTATAGGCACACAAATGTGTTATTTTCGAGATAATGTAGTAAGTGCAGTCTAATAAAGTTTTTCTAACAGCACATGACTGCCTCCATAAAGTCAATTTAAAGATAAAAGCAGTTTGGAAGTTTGTTTTTAGCTGTTGAAAAAAATAATGGAAGCAGTAAATAAAATGTTAGAAACAAATTTATATTTTAAAACGTACACCTGTATTTCTCCACTCACATGGCTGCTTTCTGTGCAATCTTTGTCACACGCATGCATTTTACAAAGCCATCTTCATCTAAATGTCAGTAACGTCTTTGTGGCTGTTATTCTTTACACTTCATAAACACATACTCAGGTTTCTACAGAATGAAGAAATTTTGTCCATTCACTGTTAGCCTTTAGAATTTAATTACTAGCCATAGTCTAAAAGTCACAATTATTTCTATTTTGATAGCACTGTATTCTGAAGAATTCCAACTTTTTTTTTTTTTAAGCAGCAGGACAGAGTTTATTGACAAGGAAAGATTGATAGAAAAGTTAATAAGCCAAACGAGGGGGAACAGAACCTCCAGCAGCAGGGGGTGGGGAATCCGAGTAGGACACCTTCTGCAACTGTTTTTAAAATAGCACCTTGGAAAGCACATCACAGCTCAGAAACCTTCCTGGTACAACGTTCCATTTGTATAGATGGAGAAACTGAGGTTCTAAAGAGGTCATGGCACTATCCAGGATTATTCTGGGCAGATCCAGGACTACAACTCATGGTTCCGGAAGCCCAGACGGTTGCTGTCTCTGCCCAGCCCCAGCTGCCTCCCATCAGCCTCCAGCATCTCTCCCTGGTCCACAGGGTGGATGTCACAGTAGAAGTGGAGATCACAGAGGGACCGCATCTTTTTCGTCAGTTTTTACAACTGTGAAGGATCTGTGCAGGCCTGCTGTGAACAGCCCAATTCTAACCCGACTACCCCAAATTTGATTACTTTCTTGTCTTTTAAATACTGTCCTTTTATTACATAGAAAGCTATGCCCTGTCTATTGGGTTCCAACACAGTCATGTCATGGGCAGCTGAGGCCTGATTATAGGGTTCCATCACAGTCACAGTCCTGAGAACTCTGTTGTAGAATTGAAGACTCAGTGAACGTGGGATGTACATTTGTGCAAATCTTGCTGCAACCGAGCCAAATCAGAGGGCCGAACCCACCCCTCCTGGAGGCAACTACCTGGGATGTCTCTAAAGACAAGGTGTCAAAATGGGAAGCCAAGTCCTCTAGCCACTAGCTCTGTTCTCAGCCAGCTGGATTCACGTGTGAAAGGTTTCCTCTGGGCTGACAGAATTGGTGCAGTTCACACGGTCACAGGACGTGCTTTATCCCAGCACAGGTCCCAGGCTTTTAGAGCCCAGAGGGTGCTTTAAGAAGGTAGAGAGGAGAGGCCTGAGTCGCCTAGTGAGTTCAAATTTCCATGAGTGCCAGCTGAAACAGTGGTCCCCTTAGCTGTGTTTTCAGCTTCCCAGCTGTTTACAGGGAACTGACACCCACCCCTTCACCACAGGCCCAGGCGCCATCATGTGCAATTATGTTTAGTAATAGCTTAGCACAGCTGCATCTGAACTGACAACCTGGGAATCTGCACTAGAAAGGTCCATATCCCTTTACAAATCCCTTGAGCCTTGCCATCTATTTCACTTGTTGCTCTTAAAGTCTCACATCGTTTCCCATGTGTTCAGCCACCACTTCGAGGGCATTATGGAGTCTGAGGAGGAAAACAGACCACTTCGGCAGCTCCTGCCTCCTAGCTGGAGCGTGAGGGTTTAAGGACTCGGCACTGCTTTGCTCATTTGGGGGCTGTGTCTGCTGGTTAGCTATAAAGAAATCAGCACTTGAAGAAATGCATTAGAGAACACCTACACTCCCATGTAGACATTTCTTTGTGAAAACAATAGTGACAATGCATCCTACAAGATTTCAGATACATACAGATGGCTTCTTCTGGACAATCAAGTGTTTGTCAAGAATGTTAGACAAAGAAGGCTTTATGTTCACAGCATTATTACTGCTCACTGCCAGTGGAGTTTGTTTAATATAAAACTAGCTGGCAAAAAAGGGGGAAATCATCTTACTCTTGCTTTATAAGTAATATTGCCTCTACTTCTTAGACCTTCATCCCACCAAAATATGATTATAAAGACTTAATAAGTCAGATATATGTTAAAGTATATGTTATCTGTCAGAGAAAACAAAAAGCATATAAAATCTGACACAATTAGAACTTCTGGAACACTTCAGAATTTTTTTTAACTAGTCTTATTGTTTTGACCACTTGCTATTTTATGGATTTAAAGATACCAAATGTATCTATAATCTGACACAATGAACAATTCTGATACACAAAATGGGTTGAGTTACTATTTTCATCACATTCTCAGAAGCTCCTGAAATACATTTGTGTCCATTCTTCAGCATAATACAACACATGGTATATTACAATTTGCCCTAAAACATAAAAGTGGTACCATACTGCTTTCTGAAGTATTTGTATATTCTACTGTAAAAAGAATTTTTCCCTTTGTTCCTATACTATTGTATTGTGGGTAGAGGAAAATACATAGCATTTTGTGCACACATTGAGGAAACTAAGCATTCTATGATTAATAAATATCCCAGATCACTATGAAAGTCCCTTTCAGTTAGAAAAGCAACCATTGAGAGACACTATCATCTCATTTACAAATAACTTATGGAAATAGTTAGCAATATAATTTATAATTAAGTAATGGGATGAATGAATCATGGATTGGAGAGATAAACTGTAACTATTAGAAGGTATGAGTTGATCATGCAAATCACAGGCATTACTTGTTAAAATATAGATTCTCAGATCTTTCTTTTAAGCTCTTGAATAGGACCAAATAATTTGTAGTTTAGTGAGTGCATCAGGCTATCCATATGATCGGGCAGGTTTGGAAGATACTGCAATAGATGGGAAGCATCTTGCTATGTTTTGAATGTGTTTTCAAGTTTGTGTGTTGGAAACGTAATTTTTAATACTAGTGGTAAGAAGTGGAACCTCTATGAGGTGCTTAGGTCATGAGGGCTCTGTCCTCATCAGTAGGTGAATGCCATTATTGCGGGAGTGGGTTAGGTATCTCTAGAGTGAGTTCCTGATAAAAGGATGAGTTCAGTCTCCCTCCCCAACCCATCTCTCTCTGTCACACACACTCTTGCCATGGGACGACACAGCAAGAAAGCCCTCTCCAGTGTAGGCCCCATAATTTTGGACTACCTAGCCTCTAGAACTGTAAGAAATAAATCTCTATTCTTTATAAATTATCCAGTCTTAGATTATCTGATATTGTAGCACAAAATGAACTAAAACACATCCCTTGAGAGTAATAGTGGGAATAAAAAACAGATTTGAGATCAGACATACTTAGACATTAGAGTCATTATGAGCACTGGCTATAACATTTATATTTCCATGTACTTTATTATGATACCATTACTCTAAAACAGGCTTACAATATACATAAAGGCCACTTTAGAAGCACCATAAATTCCTGATAAATGTTCCTTCATTACAAAAGAAAAATCTTTTGCTTTCAGGAGGTCTAACAGAAGAAATTTTCTCAACTCACTTTAGAAATCTCCTTTAGTCTTGGAAGAACAAAACACTGGCACATTGTGTCATCAATTGTCCAGAGAATTTAATTCAACAAATATTTTTAAGTATGTTTAAGGACCCATGCCCTATGCTGCAAGAAATGCAAAGATGGAGTCCTTGCCATCAAGAATTCAATCTAAAGAGGAGGGAAGATAAAATCCCAACTGACCCTAAAGAAAAATAATCTAAAAAAAATTAAAAATGGAAATGAGAGGGATAAACTGCCATGAAGATTCAGAAAAGGGAGAAATTATATATTATTCAGATATTAAGGAAAGTCTTAATGAGAAGATATTATTTGACATAGTCAGAAAGACTGAAAAAAATTCAGCAGATATTAATATTGAAGGAGGACATCCCAGCTAAAAACAAAGAGCATGAAGAAAACCCAGGGGAAGGAAGGCACAGTGTGATACAAGGGAAGAGTCCATTGAGGACAGCTGTAGGTTACAGTGCTTCAGAAGAGGCCACATCACTCAAGCTAAGATAGGGAGGCTTAACTCAAGGGCAGCAAAGAGTCATCTAAAGCTTCCCTGGGAGTAAAATAATTGAAATTTTCTTTTAAAAATGTACCTAATGATCAGGAGGATAAATTGGAAAAGGAGAGCAGAGATAATGAATTTCAAGTTTATGAAAAGAACTCATGTTTTCTGTGCATTCAAGGCACTTTCTTTCATAAAGTTGAGACAAGTATTTTAAAATACTCGTTCCCAAACTTCAGCATAATCAGAACCATCTGGAAGATCTGTTCAAATGCATATTGCTACAATTACAGTTGGGGACTTCAACACTCCTCTCAGTAGTTGAAAGAACTACTAGACAACATCAGCAAAGATACAGGAGAACTAAAGAACTCTACCAACCAACAGGATCTGAATGATATTTATAGAACTCCACTCATAAGAGCAGGTGGAGTTCTTGAAGCTTCTATGGAATGTATGCCAAGGTAGATCATATGCTGAGTCATAAAACAAACTGAAAAATGTTTTAAAATTAAAATCATACATACACATTCTGTGACAATAATGAAATTAATAACAAACAGACAAAAAGTAAATCTTTAAACACTATCTACAGTGACAGATAAAAATCTCAAAAGAAACTTTAAAAATGCATAGAACTATATTAAAGTGAATATGTGACATAATAAATTTGTAGAATGTAGCTAAAGGAGTACTAAGAAGAAAATATATGTTTGTATTATAAAATTGAAAGGTCTCAAATCAGTGATTTAAATTTCCACCTCAAAAAAAGAAAGAAACAGAAAAAGAAGGTAAAAACAGACCTAAGGCAAGCAAAAGTAAAGAAATAGTAAAGAAAAAAAAGAAATCACTTAAATTGAATATAGGAAAACAATAGAGAAAATCAAAAAACAAAAAGCTGGAGTTGTTAAAAAATCATGAAGCTGATAAACTTCTAGCAAGACTAATAAGGACAAAAAGAGGCTCGGTGCCTGTGGCTCAATCGGCTAAGGCGCCAGCCACGTACACCTAAGGTGGCGGGTTCGAATCCCCAGCCCGGGCCTGCCAAACAACAATGATGGCTGCAACCAAAAAAAAAATGACCAGGCGTTGTGGCGGGTGCCTGTGGTCCCAGCTACTTGGGAGGCTGAGGCAGGAGACTGGCTTGAGCCCAGGAGTTGGAGGTTGCTATGAGCTGTGATGCCATGGCACTCTACCCAGGGGGATAGCTTGAGG
>CAUYQV010022831.1:0-64995 GCA_963574575.1 Galagoides demidoff
TGTTGATACAATGATCAACCAAATGACATGAAAGTTATGTTAACCAGCTTGATGAAGGTGTTTCAAATTGTATATGAAACAGCACAATGTACCCCATGTTTGCATCAATGTATACAGAAATCAATTAATAAAAAAAAAAGAGACATAAAGTTAAGAGTGACAATAAAGAAAGACAAAAGACATAGAGTAGAATTAAAAGTGGGAGCTCAGGGGTCCATTGCCCATCGTGGGACTCTGGCAATGGCCCGGAGTGTTTGATCCACTCCGATTTTACTGAAGTGTATAGCCCAGAGGGTAAGATGAGAGAGGGAACAAAGATATCAACAGTATTTGGGATTGATCATATCAGCTCCTATTTTTATTATTAACCTTAAGTGTAGCCTTCAATAATCTGAAATCTGAGCCTTATGTTGGGAAAGCCTCCTGCTTGAGGTCACACACACATTTTCTAGGGAGGTGTTAAGTTCCCCCAGTTCTCTGTGGAGTAAAACACCACCAGCATTAATCTCCTCTGAGGGATGGGTGGGAGGGAGGCATTTTCCTCCCATGACCACCACAGAGGATTTTCCTCTTGAGATAAGGGATATAAGCTCTTCTGCCCATATCTCAGGGCTCAAGCTACTCCCTTGGTCTCTGCCCCAGGCAAATGCAAATCTCCACAGTGGGTATTTGCTTTACCTGTTTAATGGGCAGAAAATGCCCTAGAAGATGTATCTTTTCTAGGACTTGCCTAATCTCTTCTATGGCCATTACTCTCCTTAAAGTGCTCACAGATACACCAGGGTGTTTATAAGCTGTATCCTGAACAGGCTAGAATTTCAGAGAAGGCAGGAGGCTTGGTAGCAATAGCTAGCTTAAATGTAAGCTTTTCTTTGTTCTGACTCGCTCAGCTTACTTTTTAGTTTTCCTCTTTTTCTGGGGGTGCTTTCCTTGGCCAAGAATGGGGTCTTCAGTCCTCATTCTCCCAGCAAACCCCAGGTAAGGACGAAGGTACAGCGAAATGGAAATATTATCCCTTTCTTTTGGAATACTTGATGTCAGCGAAATGGAAATATTATCCCTTTCTTTTGGAATACTTGATGTCAGAGGAGAGAGTCCCACCACTTGTATGCTCTGTTACTGGAGCACCAATCTGTCCACTTATTCATAAATCTACCTACTAATTTACCCAATAAACATGTACTGAGGGCCAGCTGTATGAAATATTGTGAGATTGAAATCAGGAAAGCTGAGCCTTTTGTCTCACCCTGACCTGCCACTCGTTTGCTGGGAGACATTGCCATGACTTCCGTGCTCAGGGTTTTGGACCAGGTGTGTCCCTTCTCCTTACACAGGGCTCTTGCAGGGATTTATTGAGGTAACAGAACTTCACAAACACTAGATCATCTCCTAGAGTGGGTGTGCGCAAAGGACATGCTTTGCAAACCAATAAAGCACATGCAATGCCTGTGAAAGTCGCTTTCTCTTATAGCATCCTTGGTTCCTTAAGAAATCATTGTATTCATGCAGTAGAGGCAGCTGTGGCCTTCTGAATAGCTGGAAATTTGTCACTGGAGGCCACCACAGGGCAGATGGGATAAGGGAGCTATGAATTAACAAAGGCTGAATAAGCTATTCAGCTTCCAGGATATTTAGTCAGTGGGGACTCTGGGCTCACTTGTTAACTTTACCCAAAGGCTCCAGTTCCTGTTAAAGTCTTTGTAGGTCAACTGGAATGCCAAGGCCTCTGAATAACAACGGGCATTTTCAAAGTTCATTGACTAGCATTAGTGAAAGGTCTTAGATAAATACAAGGGCAACCAGTGTTTTCAGGAAATGTAGAGATTATCCAATCCAAACTCTTACTCTTAAATAAACAAACAAACAAAAAACTAGACCTGGAAGGTCATGTGTCAAGGTCATGCTGTGTCTTCACTCTTTCATTCATCTCTGGCTTACTGAGCACATGGTCTATTTCAAATGCAGGCTGGGTGTTAGAGATAAGAAAATGAGCAAATCGTCTTTGTTCTTTGGAGCTGCCAGAAACAAATGAGCAAATTGGTGGTTACAAGTGCACTTAATTATCTTCAAATGCTTTCTACCATACATTGCATCTTGTCAAGCTGATTATGAAACACTTGGTTATTGGGCATTCTTGCTGATCGTGATCTGTGTGAAAATCAGTGTGGTGGATAAGGTCTGTTGATCTCTCCAGGTTTGCTCTAGAACTTGCTTGCTGCCCCAGGAAGCTACCTGGACAGAGGAGCTCAGATTACTTCAGTTCAGCTCATGGGAGTTCCCATCAGAGGCAAGAGGAGTGAAAGAGGGAACAAGATATTTAAGGGTTTAATTGTTTCCCTGTAAGCTTACACCTCAGTTGGGCTATTTCTTCAGACAGAAGGCCAAAGTGGTCTTCTCCATGAGACTTTTAGATGCTGATAATTACTCCTTTTCCTAATCTCCTTGGGCCTGTGGTTATGGCTCCACTGTTAACAGCCCAGATCTCCAGAGGGGTCTGCCCTTACCTGACTCCCACTTTTGGAAATATGTCCTTTCTTAAATCCTCCTAAGATTTTGAATGTGTCATCTGTTTCCTGACAGGAGTCTCAGTGATACAAAAAAATGCATGTTGGGGTATCTGGAACATCGTATGATGTTAGCAAGGAAAAAGAAAAGAAGGTTAAAAAAAGTAAGTTGATTGTGCTATTGAAGAGAGAATTGGTGGACTAGGAGATATAGCACAGAGGGTCACTATGATATAATGGAGGGGTATATGAGATAGGAGAATTTCCAGGCTGAGATAGTTTTATAGATGAGTTTTTAAGAAAGAGGTAATTTGCAATGTCTTTCAGACAAAATAAAAAGAGGAAAAGTTATATAACTATTTTTAAGAGGCTAATAAAACCTTAATTTAAAAAATAATTCTATGAATACTAGAATAGAAAAGATGCTGTGAATCTAGCCCATAGTTTTAAACAACAAATGAAGTATTACCAAATAAGGTTTATTTCGAGAAGACAGGGCTAGTGTAACATCACGAAAGCCATCAATTAAATTTATATCTGAAAAGTAAAGAACAAAATGATATTTTCCACCTCTCAATGCTAAGTGCTACGTCTCAATGTGTCCCCCAAGTTTCATGTGTTGGAAATTTAATCCCCAATGTGACAGGGTTGAGAAATGGCATCTCTACGAAATGGTAGGTGGCGAGGGCTCTGCCCTTACAAAGACAAAAGCTGTCTGGAAAATATTCAGCCTTGCACTATAGACACCTTGCAGGTGGCCCTTGTAGACTGATGTTATGTGGAGCGGGTTCCTGGCAGGAAGGATGAGTGTGGCCTCTTCTTTTCTTGCGGTCATGTGCTCTCCGGCCCCTCCTCCTCCCCCCATGGGAGAACACTGCAAGAGTCCTCCCCAGGGCCTCTTGAACTCGGACCTCCCAGCTCCCAGAACCGAAAGAAATGGTTCTCTGTTCTTCACAAGCTTACAGTCTCAGGTACTCGGCCATAGCAGGAGAAAAAAGGACTAAGACACCTTCCCAGTGCCTTTTATTTATTTATTTATTTATTTATTTATTTATTTCATTTTATTTTGTTTTTGAGACAGTATCTTACTATGTCACCCTTGGTAGAGTGCTGTGGTGTCACAGCTCACAGCAACCTCAAACTCTTGGGCTTAAGTGATTCTTTTGCCTCAGCCTCCCAAGTAGCTGGGACTAAAGGCGCCTGCCACAATGCCCAGCTATTGTTCTGTTGTGGTTGTCATTGTTTAGCAGGCCTGGGCCGGGTTCCAACCCGCCAGTCCCAGTGTATGTGGGGAGCCCCCAGTGTCTCTAACCGCACGGAGCCCCCAGTGTCTTTTACAAAACTTCCTGAGCCTGTTCCTATAATTCACAGGTTCACTCTGAAGCAAATTCTGTCCTATTGCTGTATGTTGCCATCTATTCTGTGCTGATTTCCTTCTTTCAACGATTACAACTTTCATACTTAATCTTTCCTTCCTCTTGTATCATGATTTAAATAAGGTTCTTTATATAGCTAGTGACTCCCCTATGTCCCTATGTACACTGATATACTTGTTTAAATTGTTGGTCCATTGCCCCTTCAGCCTCAGGTGGTGTGTGTTTCCCAGGTCCTGGCCTTGTTTTTGAGGTGGTTGCAGGATTCTTGTCATTTTCAGCTCATATTTCCCTGGTGGTTCGTGCTACTTTGTTGGCAGTGGTTATCTCAGAAGGGTTTGAGGCTCTTGTTTTCTTAGCTTTGTGGTGTTGAAGGGAGGGGAGGGGATCCCCCAAGATGAGCAGCAAACCTCATGCAGATCCCCCTTAATCATTCCTGCTGTCCCCATGAGTTTTCCCCTGAGCTTTTCAGGTCAGGGCTTTTATCCAAAAGAACTTTTTTACTCTTACATGTCTATCAGGTTATTTAATAACTATAAAGCTGCTGAAAGGAGTAGTTAGAGATGGGCCTTTGGGCTGTGATACCTCAGTCTTGGGGTTAGTAGAGAGGGACAGAGGAATAAGCCCAGAGGCTTCTGAGTCTGCCCATCTGCTGATTAGCTCCTTACCCAAGCAGTCAAGGGGTGATCACCTTGAATTTTACTGGTCTATGGTCTCTCATCTGAATCCTTTGAGGGGAATAAGTTTAAGAATTCATTTTTGTTTTAATTTAGAAAGGCAATGCTAAGCGTGTGTAGAGGTTGTATGTGTCACCCAGTAGGGTCTTCCATAGGACCTTGTCATCAGATCTATTAATTTCTTCAGGGACTGGGATTAGGAAGACAGTAAATGGTTTACTGTGGTACAGGTGAGGTTTTAACAACTAAGAACTCAAATCAGGTCAGATTTTGCCTGTCAACGTGTTATGGAATCTTTCAGATTCCAGACCTCTCTAGATTGAGATTGTGGCATGAGGTAAGGAATCTTAGCTGTGTATCTGGAAGGGCTAAAATCCAGAGACAGCTACTGAAGCTTTTTTTGTCTGTTTTCTCCCAGCCGAGGGAAGGGCTAATGAATACACTGCCAAGTCAGAAATGAATTTGTATTAGTAAGACTAATATTGTTAATTAGCCTGACACATATGTAAAAAGTACTCTTTTTGATAAAAGTAAAAGTATTCAGAATTTGTGCCTGGCGTTTACAAACACTCTGCTCTTGAGAGGTAGGTCGTGAAGGCCAGTGGGTCCTGAACTCTTGGACGCCTCGGGCTGACCCTCCAAGCATCCACGTGTCTCTGCGAGTGCTGGGTTCTCTTGGCTGTGCGTGAACAGAGCCCTGCATATAGAATCTTGGTGTCTGTCTCTCTTGAGAGTGTTATTGAAAGAGTTTCCCTAGTCCCTGGAAGGAAAGGCCTGACTTTTCCTTAATCATTCAGAGCAGGTTATACGAATTATTTTTGCCAACTTTCTCAGTCAGTGGTTACTTAATAATCTCTTGCCTTGTGATAGATTTTGGTCTGAGACGTGCTTGTAACATAACCTAACGACAAGACTGAGGGGAGCCGCCAATCCTCATCTACTCAGAACTTCTTCAGGGGTTGCAGCACTCACTGGTGATAAAACACTTTGGAGCTTTGACGACCTCATAGCAGACAAAGTGCGGCCAGGTGGAGAATCTGACCTGCTGGCAGGCACGCTGGGCCGAGGCCAGGCCTAAAGCCATTCAGCTCAGTCTTTCTCCCAAAAAGGAGTTGGGGAAACTGAGAACCTTGGTGTTCTGGCTTCAGAGCTTCAGAAGAAGAGAGGAAAGGCTCAGGGACGATGTCTGTGGCCTTATTTCTGAGATTATGGCTCAGTGCACACATCAGATACCCAGGATAGGGCAGCAAGATGGGATAAGTGCCTGTGTGGCCACACAGCCCCGAGCTCTCTCCCAGGCTGAGGAGCACACAGGTGCCCACTCGATGGGAAAAACGCACCCAGGGGATGTAAGAGTGCCCGGGCACATGGCACAGACTATATCTGTTATGTTCCAAGGTTCTGCAGAATCCATTCCCCACAGAACCCAGGCCAGTGCCAGGGAAGCAGGTCAGGGAGCAGAGCTGGATCCAGCCAGATGTGGGCAGGTCTGGAGCTGTGAGCATGGTGGGGGTGGGTTACAAATGGGCAACTAGAAGGTGCAATCACTGAGCCAAAAGGACGGGGTGGATCCAAATGGTCACCAGGTCCAAGGCCTGTGATATTCACACGCCCCACCCCCACCTGCTGCTGGGAACAAGCTGCTGCTCTTCTGGTACTTCCGTGAGCTTTAGGGACCTGAGTCTGATGGTGGAGCTCACTGTGTCTGTGGCTGGATGATGCCTCAAGACGGAGGAAGAAATTCCAGATTTCTCTATCCAGTATTCATCATTTACCATGAACTTAGTTTCTGATACATCCCTTTATACCCACACCAGACTGATAATCAGATTTCACGTTTTAAAATGAGGAAGACATCCTGCAGCTGAGCCCTGAAGCACCTGCCACTGGTCTGGCATGAGGTAGGTGCTTAGGAAACATTCCTTGCCTTTCTTTCCCTCCTTTCTGTAAAGGTGTCCAACAAAGACTTGTTGTATTGAATTAAATTTACTATAAATAGCTCATTTGCCTGCCTGGAAGCCTCCCTTCCTTTCTTTCTGTGAATTGCCTACTGCCTGGTAAGTACTTACTTTCATCTGTGGTTTTAAATTCGACTGAATAAAAATCATTATTTCTTTGAGGCAAGGGTGCTGCCCCCAAGAAACTGAAGCAAAAGTCACAACTGATATTCAACTTGTTCACCGAAGCTACCCAAGATGATGAGCAGACGGAGAAATAAAACATGTCTATTTTCTGAAACATACACACAGAGGAAGAAAAATAAAGCCGCGTGCAGCCTATCTGTAGTAATTTTCAATTTGAGCAAGGTGGTGACCTGCAGCTGGCTAATATAATGGGAAAATGTGATTGTGCTGAATCTGGTGTAAAAGGAGGCCCAGAAAAGTTGTAAGTGGGAGGAGAAGGACGGGCAGTGCTGCTCGAGGGTCAAGGGTTGCTGTGCTCCTGTGGCGGGACCCGTGAGTGCCTGGACTTGGACTTTCGGGGCACAGAACACTGCTGCTTTGGATCCTGGCCGCAGTGAGCTGGACTTCAGAGGCAGTTCTGCAGGACCCAGTCACAGAGCATGAAGGGAAAGGTGGGGGACTAAGCAAGTATGTGGCATAGGAATTAGGAGACTGGATTTGGAATCGAATCAGACCCAGCTGGAATTCCAACTCTGATGATTTCTTTGGGGTGATTTGAAGCCAGCTTTCTTACCTTTGTGAGCCACAGTTTCCTTAGCTGAAAAATAGAGTCTGAAGTCTATCCTGCAGTATTGGTTTGGGGTTAAATGAGATAAAGCAAACCTGTGTGAAATAGCATGCAGCCTGGAGCATGGACAATGCTTCAGGAGCTGCCCTTTTTAGAGTCCTTCATCCTGGGAGTCTGGACTCTGGGGATACGGAACCAGGGGACAGTGGGGCGTGAGGAGCTCATCAGGTGCAGGTGGGTCTTAGCAGCCTCTAGTTGTCTGGCTACTAAAGATCAGCCCCTGATCCTGGCCGGTGACGTTTCCCGTGGGAATATTATGCTCACTGGGTAACTGTTGTCTACCTCTAGAGGCGGAGCAAGCTTCCTTCAGGATGTGTTATCCTTCCCAGACAAGGAAGAGGGATCTTGGCCTGTTTGCCCTTTAGGCTGTGTTTCCAAGCCCATTGAAAGTTAGATTTCAATTATTTTAGCACAACTGAAGTCTGTATTAGAAAGAGTGTGATTTCTGAAGTCAGGAAGGCTGAGGTTAATGTCTGGACAATCATCTTTTACTCTTTAATTTAAAGCCTCATTTATTGAGGCTGGTCCAGTTAAAGGCATAGGAAGAACTGAGATTGGGGTAGTCATGTACAGAAATTGATTAGATCAATCAACAGCTTCCTGTTTCTTACTTGCCTTTAGGGGAGCAGGAAACATAAGCAATGCCTTATAAAATGATGTGGAGGATGGAAGGACACAAGATGTTAGAACACACCAAGATCCTAGACATTTTACTTAAAACCAGAGGATAGAGAGATTTGAGGTTGGGGGTGGGACAATATGAACCAATATGAACAATCAGAGGCTTTATATTCTTAAATTCTCATTTTCCCTGAATATGAAATAGACATCACATCTATCTAATAGGGTCACTATGGGCATTGAGATTCTAGCACGTCAGAGATTCCATTTCACTGAACGACTGTGCTACAGTTTGAATATATGTCTCCTGCAAAACTCATGTGGAAACTTAATCCCCAAGGGGCATCACTGAGAGGCGGTGCCTTTAAGAGGTGATTGGGTCATGAGGGTTCTGTTCTTGGATTAATCGGTCAATGGCTTAATGTGTTATTACGGGAGGGGACTGTGAGGAGTGGGAGAGAGACCTGAGTTAATATGCTTACGTTGTGCCTTCTCATGTGACACTCCATGCTGCCTCACACAGACAAGGCTCTTTGACATAGGATTTAGCCTCCATAACTGTAAGGTATTCCCTTCCTTTAGAAATTATCCAGTTTCAGATATTCTGTTATAAGCAATAGGAAATGCACTAGAAAAGCTATGAGCATTAACTTAAAAAGACTTGATACCTTGATAGATAAAAGGATATCGCAGTGTTGCCTAAATTCGTTTTTGTAGTAGTGCAGTTAAATATTTTTCATATAATCATTACTCTTATTTTTTCTTTACGACCTTCCCATTCTTGCCCTTGGCACCTAAAAGCTCAAGCTTTCAAAGTCATTGCAGCACCTGGAAGGGTGACCCACAAGGTGGAACAGAGGATGTGAAGAGAAGTGTCAATAGTTCTAAGTTCTAGATCAGGCGTCCTCAAACTATGGCCCGTGGGCACATGTAGCCCACCTAGGACACTTATCTGGCTCGCTGGGTGTTTTTGCTACCACTGCCTGTCCTGCTTAGCAACTGACTCGTCCCAGAACCCACAGTCCGGCCCTCCAATGGTCTGAGGGACAGTGAACTGGCCCCCTGTTTAAAAAGTTTGAGGATCCCTGTAGATGGTGAGAAGGCTTATAGTCTAGGCCAAACCACGCAGAACTGTATTCCTATGATGTATTATAGATTTTCTGAATTGGAACAAATTGGGGGGTTTGTTTTTCTTGAACCATGAACACAGTCTTTTGACCCTAATTAAGTTTTACAGACTCAGTCTTTGATAAATTGTTCCTGTCTCTGGGTAGAGCCCTTCTGTGGCCCTGAGGACTCAGAGATGGACCAGGCATCAGCTCTACCCTTAAGGATTCTGATGGAGAAGACCAACATGGGCACAGATCTTTTTTTTGTTTGTTTGTTGTTGTTATTTCATAATATTATGGAGGTACACATGTTTTGGTTACATGAATTGCTTCTGCACAGTTTGTGTCCAAGTTACCAGTGTGCCCATCACCCAGATAGTATTCACTGTACCTGTTAGTGTGATTTCACTCCCGCCCACACCTGCTTGTTTTCCCTTGAGTTTTACTTCCATATGTTCACATGGGTGTTTTTTATATGATATCTTAGCTGCGAAGACAGGGCTGTTAGACTACCACTTGCCATTCACTGTGGGGGTTTGGGGCAGCCTTTCTAGAGAATGTGTCAGCCTGGACTTATACCTCTGATTTGCAGAAGTTATTACCAGAAGTAGACTGGTGCACATTTCCCTCTCTCAGATTTATATCACAAGTAAGTGTGATGAGAAGCAAATGAGCCAAATGTTGGTACCCTGGGGTGCCCTGAGGCAGAGAGATAAGAGCAGAAAGTCTCCAAAATAGAACCTGAAGAGAGGCGACCTCCTTGCTTCTCCTCCTAAGTGAGAGAAGTGAATGAGACTCACATCAAGGTGTCTTCCAGATTCAGTGAAGCAACAACAGAAAGGTATGGATTAGGTGCTACCCTACGGAGCCCAGGTCCATATCAAATCACACTGATTTGTAAAACATCCCAGAAATCTGGCAACCAGGGAACTGAGACTTGTGAGATTGCTTTGTGCTAGTCCCAGGGACGTGTCTCCAGGACAGATGACGTGAGGCCCTGGAGTGCGTCCACACTTTGCTGGGGTGATTGGAGGAGGAGGAAGAGAGACATTAGACTCTAACCCACTGCTGAGGGAGACTGGAAGGAGAAGGGTTAGGAATATACCTTATGAATCTGCCTTCTCTGAGTAAGTAATTAAATCTGGCTCAACCTTGAACCAAGTAGGATTTCCCTGACATCATGCAAGCAAGTAGAATGTGCATTTATACCCATAATCATTAGTTATAAACCTTGTCAAAATATGCATTGTACCTTAGGATATTATGAAATGGTAATAATAAGTCTGTATTATATAACTTACAAGTAATCATAGGCCAGTTTATAGATGAATAGACTGATAGATGCTGAGCGTGAGAGAGCATGTTGAAATACTTTTTATTTATTTTTTTTTTACTGTCGAAGTTCAGTCAAATATGGTTGACTAAGTTAGGCAACCACTTCAGTGAACAGGCTGAACAGCAGCTCCCACTTGAGTGAGGAGGGGAGCGCAGCTGGGTTTATCCAGGGAAGGCATTTGAATGAAGGATGAAAATGGAATTTCAAAGAATATTAAGAATATTAAGGAAATTTCATGAATACATGACAAATTGCAGCTATTTTGGAGAAACACCAGGCTGTGAGTCTAGATAGAAGGTACAGACTAAGGCAAAATTCTTGTCTCTGAGCAGATTGGCTGATCACCAACAGCACCAGCATGCTGAGAATTGACATCAAAGATTCCAGGTGTTCAGGGCAAGACGAGTGGGCTAGGAGACTCCTGTGAAGAGGCAGAAGGACTTGGCTGGTTCCCCTGGACCATTTGGAATTGAGGAAGCCCATTTCAAAGGGTCATCTACTCTCTGGTGACAGTGTCAATGAGGGGTAGGGTTGTATCATTCTCTTGATTAGCTTCCAGGAGAAAGGAAGATGGCAAAACAGGCTTTTGTGAAAGAAAAAAAAAGAAATATTTTGTAGAAAATACCTTCAGAAGAAGGAGAGAGAGTGCTGCCAAGTGAACAGGAAGAGATGAAACAAATCCAGACTCAACAAAGGGTGATGATGCAAGAAAGAAAACAAATGGGAAGGAAATACCACCAATAATATAAGAGAAAATCAAAGTATGGAACAGTTACAAGGAAAGTAAGCAAGAGAACCCATGTGAGGAATGCAGAGGATCCCAGTAGTGCACATTTCAAGGGTGTGAGTTAGTGGAGCTTGCAGCGGGGCTGATTCATGGAGGAGAGATGAAAGGTTGTGCAGGGGCTTGAGTAGAAAGTCCGAGGTTTCGGGCACTGAAGGTGAGATCGTCTCATACTATGTTGTAAAATCCTCTCTCTGTGTTGCCTAAGGATGAACCCCAGCCACTGTCTTTAAACAAGGATTGAGTATAAATACAATCCTGTTTAGCAGCTGTTTATTGATTACTTACTGGATGCAATGTATTGTATTTAGAACTGTGGGAGCTCAGGAGACAGATGAGGCATGGAGTCTGCTTATACTTGTAAACACCTGGCTCTAACCAAACAGAAAATGGAATGAGCATTACCTAGAGAGCCCACTGTGAGCCGAAGCTCAGGAGGAAACCTTTAATTCTGACTGGGCACCATGGGAAAGCTGCCGAAAGGGGCTGCTGTTCGATCTGTATTAGGAAGGTTGTATCTGAAAGGAGAGTAGGGGTGGATTCTAGACTGAGAAAACACCCTGGACAGGAGCCCAAAGGCAGTGTACCTTGGGGCATGCTCAGAACCCATCCACCTGTTACAGTGGCCTGTCCTTTAAGGTCAAGCCAAGGTGGCTTTGCCAATAGCCCACCCTGATGACACCAGCAGGGTGAGTTATTCTGCCCCTCTAATATTTCTGCTCTTGGATGGTGGAATGGTCTTGTCCCTTAGGACTTATAGAAAGTATAGAAAAGTCATGAGAATGAGCCAGTTTGAGAGTGGAATGAAAAGTTTTGTCTAGACTAAGCCAAAGTGAATTCACTTTTTCAGCATAACTGAGCACATCTCCAAAGGAATGAATCTGCATAAGTACTTTTCTTCATTCCTTATTGTCAAAAATGCTTGACTTTTGCAAGAAGCTATTAAATTGGGGGAGTTGTCAGTTCCCATTGGGATAATAGTGCTCATGTCTGAACACGGGCATCCATCAGGACTCATCTGTCATCCCTCACCACTCCGGGCCACACCCTCATCTCCAGAACTCCCTTTATATTTTACTTCTGTATCAGTGTTTTTAGAAATGGGCTAAAAAGGAAAGGAAAGATTATTTGATTATGTTTGTTTCAGAGTAGCAAACGGAGACTCTGATTTTTAATTAACTTGCCTAAAACCTCTCAGGCTATTAGCGGCAGAACCTGGCACAACATTGGAAGTCCACAGACTCCACCACTCAAAATGCTCAGGCAGCCGAGAGGAGACCTTCACTGAAAGACAATGCCAATGGTGTTCAATTAAGTCAAAATATAATTAGAACAATTGTTTGATTTTTGTATAATTTTGCATGTTGTATAATTTGTTAAGACAATTTAATACTTTGGATAGTTGTTTAATTTGAGCAAATGTCATACACCGCCAGAAAGTAGATGATATGCCCAATGCAGATTCTGTTTTCATGGGAAAGGTCATATATACATATATCAGATACGTAGACAATTGTACCTGTAAATTTGTAAATCACATTTATGGAAGGAGAGGGACAAAAAGGACTGCTATGGACTGAATTATGTTCCCTCAAGATTGGTACATTGAATCCCTAAGCCCCAATGCCATGGTCCTTGGAGATGGAGCCTTTGGGAGGTAGTTAGGGTTAGATGAGGTCATGAAGCTGAGGTCCTCATGATGGGATTAGTGGTTTTATCAGAAAAGGAAGAGAATTTGCTCACTCTCCTCACCTTTTGTAGTCACAGCAAGATGAGAGCTTTCTATAAGCCTGGAAGGGGCCTCACCAGGAACCAAATCATTCAGCACCTTGACCTTGGACTTCACAGCCTCCAGAGCCATGAAAAATACGTTTCTGTTCGTTAAGCCATCCAGTCTATGTCATTGTGTTGTAGTAGCCCAAGCAGACTTATACAGGGACTGACATTTTTGAGCACTTGTTTTATGCCAGAGAATTACGTTAGAAAAGTTACAGACTTCATTTTACTTTTACAACCACACTGTGAATTGGTGATTATTTCCATTTCTAGAAGTAAATGCTTAGAAACATGAAGGAACTTCCCTGAGCTCATACACAGCATGTAACGGGGCAAGCTCCAGTTTCTCAGATCCCCAAAAGTGTGCATTTGCTGTCGACGGACAGGAGCACCTGTGTGACACCCTTGTGAGGAAGGATTATTATTTAACACCCATGTGACACCCAGAAGAAGCTGTGATCTGAGAGAAAGAGAGAGATTTACCTCTATTCACCTCTCTCTCTCTCAGATCACACAGGTGTTAAATAATAATCTTTCCTCACAAGGGTCCTAAAGAAGCCTTAAGAGAAGGTTGCTGGCTCTGGCAGGTCCTAGCTTTGTTTCTGGGCGTGTCCCTAATTCTTCTGCTTTCCCATGTCCCTGTGTGGGTGCACACCTCACGGTACCCCTGTCTGTTGATAGCAAACGCAGGCTTCCTTACAACTGGGCTGAGGCTCTAAGAATCTGAAAATATTTTTACTCTGCAGTGACCCGAGCTTCAAACTCTAGGCTTTTTTGTCCACATCTTCTATATTTCATAGGTTTGTTATGTCTGTTTCTATTTGTGACACCACAGATGTACAGATGCTCCAGAGAGGCAGTGCTCACTCACTCATGCCATGAAGTCTTCAGCTGTTTCCTGGCCTGAACCACACACTCTCCTGCTCTGAGCTGATGGAGTGAAAAGGGTTTGTCAATATCCCTGGCTATTATGGTAAGAGAATATCTCTCAGCCAGAGCAACCCATCACCCCATGATACTCCCCCTTATATCTATTCTGGGTCATATTCTCCCTGGTCCAGACTGGCTAAGCATCCCGAGTGCCACATTTGGGTTTTGAGGTTTAGATGTAGGTTTTTCAAAGAACCAGAGGCATGAATATTTCTGACAGAAAATAGAAAATGGGATGAGGAATGTGAAGTCATTTTATAAGTGGGAGATGGGCATCAAGTCCTTCCTACTCTTGAGGATAGGAGTCTGGTCCTTTCCAGTTCCCTCCGGATGATTCTTTGTAACAATCCATTGATGGGTTAAATTACTTTTCGTTGAGGCTTCCAATGTGCTTTTCAAAGTAGGCTGGTCTATAAAATGAGGGATGGTGGATTCTTGTTCTCAGAAATGCAAGATTGTTCCAGGAAATGGGTGCTTACCACTTTGAAATTCAGACCATAAATGGTAGCGGGCATGCGATTGCTAAGACTTGTGGTTGCGTTTGGCAGGGTGATGCATTTGACCCCAAACTTCAGTGAAGAGAAAGAAGATTGCCGCTCTCTAGGATACCTGAGTAGAGAAGGCAAGGTGGAGGCTGTGAAGCAGCCGGGGACCTGGATGGTGCAGGCCCCTGAGGAGACTAAGAGGGCAACAAGAGCCCCATTGGCTTTTCTTCTGCAAGGACAGAAGTTTTTGGGAGTTTTTTTTTTTTTTTTGAGGCAGAGTCTCACTACATCACCCTTGGTAGAGTGCAGTGGCATCATAGCGCACAGCAACCACAAACTCTTCGGCTTAAGTGATTCTCTTGCCTTAGTATCCCAAGAAGCTGGGACTACAGGTGCCTGCCACAATACAACACCTGGCTATTTTTTTGTTGCAGTTGTCATTGTTGTTTACTGGCCTGGTCTGGTTTCAAACCCACCACCCTTGGTGCATAGCCTTCAAACCACTGTGCTACAGGCGCCAAGCTGAGGACAGAAATTGATTTAAGAATGGTGTCACAGAGTATCAGAGTCAAATCAGAAAGATGACCCAGATTGCTTGTTTGCCAATAGGATTTCCCTGAGTCCTTAGGTCCCCAGGAGATACCTCTGGACAATCAGGGAGTGTAGGGAAAGCAGACAGATGGGGTTTTGGGTCCTGCCATCCTCCAACTGAGCAGGTGACTTGTCCCTGTTATACCTAATGCAGTTCTGAGTAAGGTTTTGCTGCATCTATGAAAATAGTGTCTCCTTCTGGAGGTAGTGGGGAGTCTACTAATTTTGTAGAAAGTATCTAGAGTAGCTTTGAAACTTATGATATTTCGATAAACTAACGAGCATGGTTAGATGAGCATCAGAGGGGTGCTGGATGGGAGGGTCTACCTTAGGTCAGATATACCCCAAGCCAAGAATCAGAGTTCAAAGATTTTACAAGAAAAGTCTCCAGGGAATCAGTAAGAGGATTCGTATGTATGGTGGGGCTGTGGAGGAAGGGAGCAAGGCGGGGAAGAGAAAGAAGATAAGCAAGGCTGAAATTTCAAGTGAAGTCTCTGCCTCAGCCTGATCCACAAGGAGCTCTGAAATTTATTATGTGGTAAGGAGGCTGGCCTCTTCTGACCTAGCACCAGCCCCTCACTAGTTATAGACCATGTCTGGAGGACATAAACTCCCAGACCTATCATCCTCCCTTTACAGATAAGCCATCTGCAGTAGCATAGGGACAGTCCTTTAAAGAACCCAGCATCATAGCACACACACACTGAGGGATGGGCACCCAGCATTGCCAAGAGGATTCAAGGTGACCTGGGTGAGGGTACCAAGAATGTCACTTCTGGGCTACTTGAATTTAGTCTGAAAACAATTGCCCCACCCCTGCCAACTGTCTGGACTAACTCTGTAATATTTTCCTGGCTCTTAACTCCTTTCTTTCTTGTTCTCATTCAGCTCAATGTCTTCAGCTAACCTACATTTCTTGCAATTGATCATTCTGTTTTGTTTCTGTGTCAGAGAAGTAGATTAGCATTGCAAAGAATGGGCCTCTGTAGGTGTGGGTCTGGCTGAGCAAGTCTGAGGTTCACAGGTCAGGCAGTCAAGAGGTTTTAAGGCCAGAGAATCACCAGTGATCCCACAGACATAACTGAAGTTTCTTGTGGATGGGTGGGAGTTTCCGACCTCAGTTGAGGTCTAAGCCCTTTTAGAAAGTCCTTATACCAATTTAGTCAGGTCCATCAAGAATAATCTCTTTTGATTAACTTGAAGTCAATTGATTAGGGTCTTAATATCCTCTGCTATAAAATCCTTTCCCAGCAACACCTCAAGTAGAATTTGGTTGAGTCACAGGGAAACACATGTGTGTCTACTACAAGATGCTTGTGGGGTCCCTCTGACCTCCCGCTCTTGGAAAAGGATCTTTCTCATCTACCTTAATCAATACTAACTAAAAACTGAGGCCTCTAGTTTAATCTACTCAAATTGACATCCCCCAAGTCATTATATCCTTCCATCTCCCTTCTAGAACAACACACTTACTGATCAAGGGCCTAGCAATGATACTTCTCAGAGAGCTAGAGTCATCCAAACCCATGTACATCCCAAGCCTTGCTGAGTACCTCCCTCACATGCACAGCCCTGGGTCTGGATTCAAGGCATCTTAGCAGCACTTCTTACCTAGCAAATGTTAAGGCACATTGGCAATTCACAGTTCTATGGAGAAGGTACAGCTGGGATTAGAAGTGAGTAGGCTCAGAAGGTCAAAGGAATTTATGAGAAGAGGTGGTCCAGATCCTGAGTACTTTATTGTATCAACATTTCTCCCCTTATCTCTCCCCAGTGCCCTCATTCATAGGTGTTTCCTACAACAAACTGATGGAGGAGAAAACTGTTCTGACCTGATTCATGGGTGCATCAGCTGAATAGGTTGGTGTTAATTGAAAGTGGGCATTGAAATTAATTTGAAAGCGTTGTGAGGGGAAATCCTTTCAGGTAGGCCAGGTTGCATTTAGTGTGTTAATTTGGTGTTGGACAAATGTCTGTGTCTCCCAGCAATTCACATGTTGAAGCCCTGCTTCCTGGTGTGACCATATTTGGAGATGAGACATTCAGGAGATAATTAGGTTTAGATGAAGTCAAAAGGTTGGGGCTTTCATGATAGGCTTGCCCTTACAGGAAGAGACAGAAGATAGCACTCTCTCTCTCCTCTCTCTCTCTCTCTCTCTCTCTCTCTCTCTCGTGCAAAGAAGAGGCCATGTGAGAACACAGCAAGAAGATGATCATCTACAAGCCAGGAGAAGAATCCTTATCAAAACCACCCATGCTGGTACTCTGATTGTGGACTTTTAGCCAACAAAACTGTGAGAAAATAAATCTCTGTTATTTAAGCCACACAGCCCATGGTGTGTTTTTATGATGGCCCGAGTTTACAATAGGTTTGGTGTGCAGAAACCATGGGTTATAGAACCATGCCAGCTCCTAGGCAGGGAAGATGGCCTGACTCACTGATCAGAGGCCTGGAAGGAGCAGAAGATCAGGAGCAAAGTAGTCTGGGAAAGAGGCAGGTGATGATAGCGTGGTGGTGGGCACACCATTTTATCATCTCCATGTTTCATGTGCTGACCACCTGAAAGCATCCAGCATAGCTGAGGCACTTGAACACCAAGCAGATGAGTCCTGGCCTGAGACGTCAGCTCTGTCCTCTGTCCTCAGTTAGCCCAGTCCCCAGCATTTGTCAAACAAGTCTTAGAATAGCTATGTATGGGGCGTACACTCACCAGGCCTTTCTAGGTTCCATTGCTGTTGGACGCAGAGACTACCACTGAGCCCTCAGTACAGCACCACCCCAGCAGGGGGGCAAGTGGCCACCTGGTGGGCACATGCTTCCATCGGATCCTTTGTACTCTAGGAGGCAGAGATTTGTTCACTATTGGACCAGACACACATTTACCTTCCTTGCTCTCAATGTTTCTGCCCCACCCATTCCAGGGTTATAGGGCCCCACACAATCTGCCTCAGTTCCTAAGAGACCTGTTTGGTATTAGGGATGAATCCCAATGGACACAAGATCATTGTGCCCAGTAGGTATAACTTATCCTTCTTTGCTCACAGCTGGGCAGCCTAATGAAATAATGGAAGGGATTTTTAGTGTTTTTATTATAAAATAGGCTTTGTGTTAAGTGGTTTTCCCCAGCAATACACTAGTGTTAGTGTCCTGAGAATGTTTAAGGTAGGCTAAACTCTGATGTTCAGTAGGTTAGGTGTACTGGCCTTGAGGAATACTTGTCACAAGGAACACTCAGGAGGGAGGTCCTAGGTATGGTCGTGCAGAAGACTCTGCATCCTTGTAAACTTTCAAATCTGGAATCACCTTATTTTCAGTGGAGAGAGGGTGAGTGTTGAAATGATGTATCCAAGTCACACAGCTAATTTCTGCCAGAGGTTGGAAATCAAGCAAATAGTGCCTAACCTCTGTGTAGGATCGTCACACATTCACTATTGTGTGATTCTCACAACTACTCTGGTCGCTGGTATTATCCCCATTTTTTTCAGATGGGAAAATTGTGGCTCAGACATGTCATAGTTGATGAATATTTTTTTCACAGCTCCTTAAAGTTCACAAAACACACTTCGTTTTGCCTTCGCCACACCCCTATGAGTTGGGTGCCCCCCAAAAAGGACCTTTGATTTTTTTCTTTCTTTGGAATATGGACATTTTGGGGTCCTTGATAATGTTTGCTTCCTGCAGTTGGGGAACACTATTTATCTTCTGGAAAATTGCTACTGAGTCCCTTTAGTTACCTATCAGTAAAACAGACACCCCCTATTATTTTGCTGCACTGAGCATTTGGCGTTCTCACGTAAGTTGTGTACATCTTTCTCCTGACTGGGGCTTGAAGAATTAGTCCACCTATACGTGGATTTATACTGTACCCTTATTGTGCTCAGCAAGTGCCCTGTCTGTCCCTGTGATCAGACTGCCCTGTGGTTGCAAGGGACCACAGGGAAGTCTGAGGAGCAATGAAACAGTCCAGTTCCTGTGCTATGTTTTCCTCCTTTGGGGTCAGAAAAGAAGCCAGCTTATTCTCGATGTGGGCAGGAATCGGGCAAGGGACCGATTGTGTTCTCTGTGTGCTAGAAATCAGCCATCTGGTCTCTGATGGAGAGGGCTGTCCCAACGGGGGCTGAATGCTTCCTCTACTTGGAAGACTGGCAGCTACAAAGCAGAAATCTGAGATGGGGTTACCGTTAGTGAGACCGTGAACAACCATGGAGTTAACCTGAGCCCCTTTTTGTTTTGCTCTTTTTTATTCCTCAAGTACCAGGTCCCTGCAGCACTGAGATATTTGGGGTGACAATGAGGGAAAAGACTTTGTGCTTAGAAGAAACCCCGGTGCCTTCTGTAAATGAGGAAGCCTGCAGCCAGAGAGCATTGGTAGAACCTATAAACTGTGCTTGGGCTGCCGTGGAAATTTGGGAGAGAGGGGGATCCTAGGAGATCTCTACTCATGGGGGTGGGTGTTTTTCTTATTTGACTGTTAAAGGAAATATGTCTTTAATCTATTCCCCAAGATAGTGAGTGAGGTGGTACGAACCAATAACATTTTTGAGTTAGGAACAACTATAACAGCAATGCTTATTGCATTCTGGCTATTTTGTTTTACATTTATTAGCTCATTTAAGCTTCCTAATAGTCCTATGAGGAAACGGAGGCACAAAGAAATTAAATGATTTGCTATGAGTTGCAAGTGATCAAGGTAGAAATCAATTCCATATATAATTTTCTTCTTTTACACATGAAGCATCGGAGTCCCAGCCTGCTTGATAAATTATTGGCAGAGAGGTGGGATTGAGGGGCTGACAGTGACTTCAGATCTGTTCGCTTTTCCTCTCTTCTGTATGATAAAAGAAGTAGGTGGAATCAGGGTCTTTTGATCCCCTACCCAGGTCCACATCGTTGTTGAGAGTTTCTTTGTTGTCTGCATGTCCTCATCCCCGTCACCCTCCCATGCCATGGAATACAAACACACACAAGCACACACATGTCCACCCATACATCCTCATCTACAGGAATGAGCCCTACACATACACTTACCCACATGCACATGTGTTCACTCATACATGAGAGCAGGCATGTACACACATAGGCATGAACCCCCACATGTACTTATACATATGCACACACACACACGCATGCACACACATGTGCTCACACACATCTCCTTTAGTGCTGAATATTACTGCCTAGGCAGGGACGGGGAAGATTGAATCCCTTGCAATGCGGCTGATTTTGTTGGTTTTAGAGGATTTTGAAAGGTTTGAAGGGATATTGTTGGTAACAAATAGACATTTTTAAAATGTCAAGCCACTCTCGAAATGGATATTCCTCCCTTAATAGACATATGCTGATCGCTTAAATGCTACAAGACAGGCTCCCCGCTCCTGCACTAGGCATTTCAAAACGCTGACAAGGGCTGACATCTCCCACAGAGACAATACTCCGGTGACAGGGTTTTCATGTAAATTATATGGAATTAGATGATGGGCAGAGGGAGAGATGCTATTACTCAGAAATAAAACCAATATACCAAATAAATTTCAGAGTTGGTGTGACATGAAGGCTGGTTCTGGCTGCAGTGGGGTAGGCGTGGACTGGGACCTGTGTTCTGGGCTTGTAGAGGGATGGGATGAGGTTAGCGATGTAACCACAGGGGCTTGCCTAGTGCAGAACATATAGTTGGAGCTCAAAAGATGATAGCCAAAGTTACCACTATTTCTGCTATTTAAAATCAAATAAAAATGATACACCTGGCCATGGGTAATTATTTACCAAGTATCTTGGGACTGTGAGAAGATCCCTGCTTGATATCCTTGATCCTTCCCAGATTTCAACCCAATTAGTATCTGGTTAGCACTTTCAATGTCAACAGGCAGAGTGTGACACCCCTTCCTACTCACATGGAGGGAGCCACGGGACCCTCATTTTATGAGAGGAGACCCCCTCCTTTGCTGCCATGCTGGTGCGTGGAAAACAAAAATTGGTCCTCTGGTCATTGAAGTCTCTACCAGGTTCTAGAGGGCCCAGTGTTGACCTTACAGAAACATCTGAACTTTGCTGGATGTTCACTTATCCCAGGAGTCCCAGAGGAGAAGAGTTGGGAATGTAGAAATCAGACACTGTTTGGGGTTAGAGTGGAGATTCTCAGACCCAACTGCACATCAGGATCACCTGGGGAGCCTTCAGACCGCCCCCCCGCAGCCCACTCTGTGTCCCAGACCAGTTCTGTCTGAATGTCCTGCTGGCACCGGGGTGGCAGGTGCACCTTAGGCTTGAGAACCATGAGCTGGTGAGCTATATGGATTCCGTATCATTTCAACCCCTTAGTGTCTCAAACTTGAGTGATTAGAGAAACATCTGAGGTGTTTGTTAAAAATACTGATTTCTACAACTTGAACTTTACCTTAGAACTGAAAACAAAGTGACCTAAACATTTGCACCCTCATATTAATTTGAAATAAAAATAAAGAAACAAAAAACCCCACTGATTCTAGGGTCCTTCCCTGGAGATCATGGTCTTTTCTTTGCACCGGGATTCTAAATTTTAACACTTTAAATTTAGGTGATTCTTTAGTTGTGTCAAATTGGGAAAATCAGCCTGGACTAAAAGGCTTTGATGTACTTTAGCAGCAAACACTCCTTTGGAGAATTGCCAGGACTGATCGTTTACTTATTGCTTAAGTGGTAGGATTGTGGATTGTCTTTTGAAGAAGGAGTCTTGGGAATTACCAAGTCCTGTGTTCGTATTTTATATGTGAGGGAACTGAGGCTCCGAGGGGTGTGATTTCTCCAAGGTCACATAGGGAATTAGATCAAGAGCAGACTGGGAAGTCAGGCCCTGTGCTCTCCTCTGCACTCGCTCCCCTGGGGCAGGACCAGCTCTGCAAACTGAGAGGTCAGTGTTTCTGAGCTGGGAGCCAAATTTGCTTTCCCCTCAATATATCCTCATGACAAGGTGGTTGGTGCTAAACAAGGCCCCTGGAGACACATGGAGCAGTGTTCCCCCCCAGCACCACACGTCATGGCCCAGGCTAATCCATTCTGGTGGACAGCTCACCTCTGCTGAAGCACCCGAAAACTTTCATCTTCTTTATTAACTCATTAATCACCATAGCCAATGGCTGCACCTTGAGGCCCCAAGGAAAGACAGCTAAGAAGAGAAATGCTGGTATTGGTTCCTATGCACTTTAATAAATTCAGATTCACAGTGCTTTGGGAGTCTCATGGCTAGTTATTAGGACTGTAATCTAGGGAACATCTGCCCTCATGGCATAGTGAACCTTCACGGGTGCTCTTTGAGGAAGGAAAGGTTTAGATAATTAGTGCTTTTGACTGAGCAAGAACTAAGGTGTCACAGGCAAGAGGTCCTGGGTGAAGGGCATTAAAAGATCACTCTCGAATAGAGAGTGCCAGTGTTAAGTCTGATGCTTCACATCTCTGGACCCCGTTTCTCCTGGTCTAATAATCTGGTCTATGATTTGTGGGGATGATGGAGCCTCTTCTGAACATTTGTCTTGCTCAGAAGAGGCTGTCACCAGGCTCGACCAGGTCATGGACTGATGACTTGGCACCCTGCTCAACTGGTATTTATTGAATATAGAGCTAACAATTATTAAAAATAGAGTTGTTCAATAATGACAGTTATTAAGCAATAACAGGAAAAGGCTGAGTCTTCCATCAAAGAAGATGGGGAGAGAGGCCTGCCTGTGTGGTGCTCTGGTTCTGTCAGGGCCGCTGGAAATCCAGTCTCATGCTGACATGATGTCTCCCTCTACAGAGCAGGTGGTCTGGGGTCCCAACTTCATTCTCCTGCTCTTTTAGCCCTTTGTGGGTGGTCCACTTGCTGTTGTCCTCTACATGCCTAACACGATGCAGGTGTATCTTCTTTACCGCACTGTGCTTTCCCATGCTTCACGGATGTTGTGGCAACCCTGGGTGGAGCATGTCTATCAACCCAGCACCGATTTTCCTAATAGTACTTGCTCAGTGAGTGCCACATTTTGTTAAAGCCCGCAGCATTTAAAAGTTTTTCATTATTATTATGTGTTACGGTGCTCTGAGGTCAGTAATCTTTAATGTGACAACTGTAATCGTTTGGGATACCTCAAACCAGGCCCATAGGAGGCAGTGAAATCCCCAAATGTTATGTGTGTTCTCACCGAGGCACCTACTGTTTATTCCCTCATCTCTCTTCTCCTTGGGCCTCTCTTTTCCCCGACACACAACAATATTGAAATTAGATCAATGAATAATCCTCTGAAGTGTTTAGGTGAAAGAAAGTCACATAGCTCTCACTTTAAATCAAAAGCAAGAAATGTTTAAGCTTAGTGAGGAAGGTACATCTAGAGACAGACCCAAAGCTGGGCCTTTTGTACCAAGTGGTTAACCAAGTCGTGAAAGCAAAAGAAAAGTTTTTGAAGAGAATTAAAAGTTATACTCAATGAACATACAAATGATAAAAAAAAAAAAAAAGTGAAGCACTCTATTGCTGATAAGGAGAAAATTGTAGTGGTGAGGACAGAACATCAAACAGGCTCAACATTCTCTCAAGCCAAAACCTGACCCAGAACAAGGCCTTAACTCCCTTCTATTCTATGAAGGCTGATAGAGGTGAGGAAGCTACACATGAAATGTTTGAAGCTCGTGGAGTTTGATTCATGAGGTTTAGGGAAGACATTGTATCTATAACACAAAAGTGTAAGGTGCAGCAGCAGGTGTGGATGCAGAAGATCTAGGTGAGATCCCTGATGCAAGTGCTATAGGGCCAGAAAAAATGGTTTGAGCTTTCTCACCTGTGATGGGGCTGAAATCACTATTTTTCCTAGATAACCATAACTGTACACAGTGATGCCATGATTATGTAACTGGTGCTTGGCACCCCTACTGTTCCCCTGGATATAAAGGTGTACAGGACTTCTGCTTGTGTGGACCTCCTTTGTACCTCAGCTAACCAGCCACCATGAGCTGGATAAGGGCAGACTTGCCCTGTGTGCTTGCCAGCTGCTGTGAGCTGAATAAAGACATGTCACACCTGCCCTTAGTGTCTAAGTTACTTTCCAGTCTGTCTAAATCAGAGCACTTGCATTACCACGTCCTTGCTAAACAATAGATTTTCAATGTAAATCTCTAGTTTCAGAAACTAGGCTTCTGTTGGAAAAAAATGCCATCTAGGATTTTTATAGACAGAGAGCAGAGATCAATGCCTGGCTTCAAAGCCTCAAAGACAGCCTGACTCTCTTGGGAGGGGCTAATGTAGCTGCTGACTATAAATGGGAACAAATCTTCATTTACCATAGGACCCTTAAGAATTATGCTACATCTACTCTGCCTCTGCTGTATAAATGGACTGGGTGATAGCACATCTGTTTATAGCATGGTTTATTGAAAGTTTTAAGTCCATTGTTGAGACCTACTACTCAGAAAAAAAAAAAAGATTATTCTCCAAATATTCCTATTAACGATGCACCTCATCTCCTAAATGCACTAATGGAAACAACAAGAGATTAATGTTGATTCATTGCTGTTAACACAATATCTACTCTACAGCCCATGGTTTAGGGAGAAATTTCGACTTTTAAGTCTTATTATTTAAGAAATACATTTTTGGGGCAGCGCCTGTGGTAGGGCACCGGCCCCATATACTGAGGGTAGCAGGTTCAAACCCAGCCCTGGCTAAACTGCAACAAAAAATAGCCAGGCGTTGTGGTGGGTACCTGTAGTGCCAGCTACTTGGGAGGCTGAGGCAAGAGAATCGCCTAAGCCCAGGAGCTGGAGGTTGCTGTGAGCTGTGATGCTACAGCACTCTACCAAGAATGATAAAGTGAGACTCTGTCTCAAAAGAAAAAAAAAGTAAGCTAGCTAGACTTTTGGGCAGCACCTGTGGCTCAAAAGGGTAGGGCACTGGCCCCATATGCTGGAGGTGGTGGGTTCAAACCCAACCCTGGCCCCCCAAAAGAAAGAAATACATTTTGTAAGGGTATAGCTGCCATAAGTAGTGATTCCTTTGATGGATTTGAGAAAAGGCAATCGAAAACTCTCCGAAAAGGATTCACCATTCTAGATGTCAGTAAGAACATTCATGATTCATGGGAGGAGGTCAACATGTCAACATTAACAAGAATTTAGAAGAAGTTGATTGCAGCCTTTATGGATAACTTTGAGGGGTTTAAGATTGTCTCAAAAAAAAAAAAGAAATCACTGCAGATGTGTTAAAAATAGCAAGAGAACTAGATTTAAAAGTGGAGCTGTGAGATGTGACTGAACTGTTGCAATGTCATTATGAAACTTTAACAGATGAGAGGTTGCTTTTTATGGATGAGCAGGGAAAGTGGTTTCTTGAAACCATTCCTGATGAAGACGCTGGGAACATTGTTAACATGACAACAAAGGATTTAGGATATTACATCCACTTTTTATAGTTGATGAAGCAGCTGCAGGAGTTGAGAGGATTAACTCCAATTTTGAAAGAAGTTCTGTGGGCACAATGCTATCAAACAACATCGTATGCCAAAGAAAATCTCTTATGAGAGGGAGAGTTCAAGAAATTATGAAGCTGATTCAACAGCAACCACTACCCTGATCAGTCAGCCAACAACACTGAGTCAAGACCCTCTGTCGGCAAAAAGATTACAGCTCGTTGAGGGCTCGGGTGGTTGTTAGCATTTTTAGCAATGAAGTATTTTTAGATTAAAGAACATACAGTGTTTTTCTTCACAGATCATAGTATAGTGTAGACACAACTTTTATAGGCACTGGGAAACCAATAACTAGTTGGGAGTGGGACTTGACTCTTCAATTCTTGGGACTAAGCACAAATGAGCATTATTTCTCCCTAGGCATCTTGTCTGGCTCAAGGATGGGGACAGCATACCATCAGAAGAAACAAGATTTTGGACAGACTTCTGGAGAAAAACGCCTTCACTGTTTGTCCAGTCTCCAGTTTGAGAGGATGCCAGACCTGAAGCTGCCAGTCCTTTGAGTGCCTTAGTTGTAGAGCTTGTCTGAGGAAGGAGGTGACATGGGGGAGGCAGAGGAGAGAGGACAGAAGGTGACCGGTCCTGCCCGGATCCAGCAGGGACTGACGACACCCTTTTGAAATATCCAGTTACACTAGGCAATTCCTCAGGACTTTTGGATCAGGAATTCTGCCATGCGCAGCTGAGAGAGTCCTGAATGAAATACTCAGCAACCATCTAATCATCGTGGTGTTTTTCCTTGAGTCTATAGGTTGGAAAAGCAGAATGTCTTAGGTAAGAAATATAAGCATTCTGGTTGCTTAAATGACATCTTTATTGTGAATTCATGCATTGCTATTCTTCTGTTAGCTAGTGTGAGATTCATACTCATGTTCAGCCATTTGAACATTTTTGTCTTCTGGATCTGCAAGACTGTGGTCCAGAACCTGGACTGCAGAAACCTGGCCAGAAGAGTCTTTCCCTTGTGACAGTGCCTCCCTCCCCACATCCACAAAATGTGTAATTACATACACACGTGCACACACGTCTGCTTGTGTTTGTGTGTGTAGTTGGCTTCGACTAATGCAGGTGCACTTGAATCATGACTTTAAACTCAGCTTTACAACATAAGCCTTGTCTATATTTGTGTGCAAGTTTTGTGGACATTATTGGTAAAGCCTGTTAAAGTGGCTTTGGCCTCTCTGGAGGGGCTCTGGCAATTACCTCCCTAGTAGCTCAGGTGAGTACAGCCTCTGCGACTCAGGCCTCCTCTCCATCCTCTGGACCCCTGTGAGGGGCTTTCTGACCATCAAAGAGCTCTTCTGCATGTGGATTTTTTTTGCATATTGCAGGATAAGGATATAGGACAGCTCCCAGCCTTGATGCTCAGGGAAGCTGTTTCATGCTTTCTTCCTTCTGTGTGGGCAACGAACAGCCATGTTGGGAAAAAGACCCTCATAAGTTGAATCTGCCTGACAACAGGATGTAGGAAAGATGAAACAAAATAACCCAGTCGTTCAAATGATTGCCTTCTGGATGCCAAGGATCCACATGTGTTATCTGCAATTCTGTGGGGGGGGGGGGATGAATGGATTTCTTTCCCTTTAACATGACAGACACTTAAAAACCTGTCCCACAAGCACAGAAGTGAGATGGTCAGACTTTCTCATTTCTCTTCTTGCTCCAAAAGGCCTTGTGGGGGCCTTTTTCTCCATTATTTAAATTCTTTCATTGACTCCAACTGAGCCCAGAAACTGTCAAGCTGAAATACTGTGAGCATGACTGGTCTTACATTTTCCTACAGTTTCAACAGAAAGCTTCAGAAGTTAAAGATTTGTAACTATCTCCCAACCTAGAAAGTCCAAATATAGTGTTAAGATTTGAATTTTCATTGTTGATGTTGTTATGGATCTCAAATCAAAACCCTCTGGGCTGATTAAAATTTTATCATCAGCACTTACACCATTTTAAAAGCACTTTACGTAAGAACTGCCGTGCTCAGGTACCGCACTGTGCCGCTCCTCAGAGATGGATAATTCAGTGTCCCTGCTCTCAAAGACCCCACAGCACTGAGGGCTGACAAAAATTAATTCCATGTGTGATGTAATGAAATATGTTTAAAAGAGGTAAAGACCGAGGGTGCGGGAGCTCAGAGAAAGAGGTGCGATTCTGCCTGGGAATATCAAGGAAGGAGGCTTCAAAGTAGTGTTTTTGTTAAGCCTTAAATGATTTCAGAGAATAAGGAGAGTGAGGAATACCAAAAAGCCAGAGCATGATGTGAACAAGGCTTGGGGTGTGAAAAAAAACAGATTTTAGGTGTGAGGTTAAGAGGGCAATGAATCCAAGATGATCCTAAAGTTCAAGCAAGGACAGCTTAGAACAAACCCTCTCCTCAATTTAGGTCAATCTGAACTTTGGGAGATGTGTAGACTGCAGCAAGAGGAGACATCTCCAGACTTTGCTTTCCTGTAGCTCCCGTCTCCCGTCCTCTCCTCACACCCAGCTGCACATATGCACGTACCCGCGTGCAAGTAGACTCACGTGTCCCCGCGCATCCTGCATACTTCCTAGTCTCTCAAGCCTTCAAGTTTCACACATTCTATTCTTCCTGCCTGGAATGCCTCATCCTTCTGCTCTTTTCCCATGGATGACACAATTTTCTCACACTTTTAAAATTAAGCTCAGGATTGTCACTCTTGGGGGTAATCAGCAGAATTATATTCCTTACCCTCTATATTCCTATGAATCTATTTATATTCCCATTCTTCTGGATGCAAGTGAGGGGAAGTTTTTTGAACTAGGTTCAAACTTACATAGTCCTGAAAGGGGGATTCTTGGCTCATATAACTAGTGTAAGGAGATGATAGAGATGATTTTAAGGTTTAAATATCAGAGTCTGGGGATTGGTAGACTTTTCTCCTCTCTTTACCTTTTGACTCTGCTTACCCCAGATTTAATCTCAGCAAGATCTTTGAGAGGGGAGGTAAGTTGGCCCCTGTCTATACTTAGTCTTTATTGTTGTTCCAAGTCAGAATCCTCATGTAGACATCCTGGGTAACAGGGTAGGTCTTGGCTGTCTCTGGTAAACTTATATGACCAAACTTGAATCATCTCTGTGGTCAGGTGAACAGGTTTGCCGACTTGCTTAGCTCTACTCAAACCACATAGAGTAGATTTCCCATAGAAAAGAGGGTTTTCATTATCAGGAGAAAGTGAGAAAGGCAAATTGGGTAATTAATAACAAACAGACCAAAAACACCCATAGTATCATTCTGTTCTTAGAATACTTATCACATGAACTCAACGGCAACTCTGACAGAAACCCTTGACAGCAGTGATGGAGACCCAACCAGCCCTGCAGCCGGGTGCCCGCTTGTGTGAGAGCAGGGGCTCAGGAGATTATGGCTGCGTGACTGAGCTAGTCCATGAAAAAGGGAGCAAATAAACATGGCAGTGACCTGGATGGGTCAGGTAGTGTCATTTCCATTTTATACTTTATTCCATCATCTCTAGTCTGGCCTCCCTTAATAGCCTTTGAGTTAATCTCCCTAGCATAATCGTTGCCTCCTCTAATCCATTCTTTACACAGCAGACAAATCAATATGGAAAAAATGCAAATATGATCATTTTATTTCTCTACTTAAAGCCCCTTCTTACAATTGGGATAGGAAACAAATGGTTTTTCAGGACCCGGCTTTTGCCTGCTTCTCCAGCCTCATCTCGTGCTGCTCTCACGGCTCCTAACACCAAGTGCCTCCCCCAGGGTGTGTGCCCTTGTGCACTCCATGGTCAGTTTGACTCACTTTCACTTCCTTAAAAACATCTAGTTCTCTCTCCTTAGTCTTTGTTGCATCCCTAGAGGTGCTCTTCCTTTCTCTTCCCCTGGACCATCTCTACTCATGCTTCAGAGTCCAGCATACACATCAGCTCATAAATGAGCATTTTACAGCCTTCTAGCCCTCCTATTTGTTATCACAGGACCTCCCACCCCCACAGAGATGCCTAGTGTATGCACTGTTTATTTCCTTGTCTGTGTCACCTGCTAGTTAGACCATGTGCCATGAGGACGTGAGATGTATCTGTTTTATTCACTTTCGTAGCTCTGCTTCTTAGATAAGACTTGGCACTAAAGAATGAATGAGTGGGTGAATGAATGAATGGATATATTTATGAAATCTCAATAATATGCTAGATATTTGGGGCTCCCCATCTGTATACAGAACAACTGAGGTTCAGAGAGGATGTGAGCATCAAAGGCTGGCCTTGGACCCAGTCTTGACCCCAGATGAAGGCTTTTCATTCACCACCTGTGCTGGTGCTCAGCTGGGATCCATTTGTATAGAGTGGCATGTGGTGAGCCTGTGTGGAACTGGGTGAGAAATGGTATTTAGGCCAAGAGACATGGTCCAAATAATTATTTTCCCATTCTTCTGGAGAGAGGATCTGTTGATGCTGTTTGGCTTTGGAAAACATTTTGGGACTAACATTCCATTCCCGTCTATGCAATGAAACACACACATTAGAATGTACCTTAGTGAATCATGGAAGCAGCCTTCAGAGTTGACAGGTGGATTTGCTGATGGTTTTTCATAGGCAGGCTTAGATTTCAGGAGCTGATGCTCTAGTCATTCTTAACCAGTATTTAGGAGACCCATGTTTTATTCTCAGCCTGACTGGGAAGCATTTGTGTGATTATTTTTAGGGAAGGATATCCTTCTTCAGCTCCTAGGAAAATCAACCTTTGTTGACCTAAAGCTCCTGTGGAAATTTCATACTCTTTGACAGAGTTTATTTTGCTACGTAACTTAATTCTGCCCAGTGAGACAAAGGAGGAAGCCCTACAAGGAGCTTCCTTTCCAAATAAATAGGTAGAGCCTTAAGAGAGAAAGAATTCAGCACCCACCTCTTTTTCCCAAGAGGGATATCAATAAAAATACATGAACCTGGAGTTTTAGAGGCTGTCCTGTGATGCTGACACTATAAAAAAGGAGGAGGGGTGTCAAAGCTCTGAATGAAGTTGATCAAGAAGATTAGAAAGAATTTCAGTCTTTGGTAGCTCAGTTAAATCTCAGAACAAAAGCTGTCAGTAGTCTGGTTCTATAAGCTAATTTAATGTCTTCTTATTGCTCAGAAATACTCCAAATCAGGTTTCCTCTTATCTGTAGACAATAGTATTCCTAATGAATACATGTGAAGCCAGTTAGGTCACAGCTGTTATACTAAAGCCAAACCAAACAAAAAGAACATGCTGATTGGAAAATAATCAATGATCATGTCATACCCTTCTTGATTTACTCACCTGTCAAATGGTAAACACACAATTGATCTTGGAAAATGTCAGTAATGGAAGGTAGTGCTGACTCTTCGGACATAAGAGGTGGCACTTTAAGACTCTGTATATGAAGAATGCTTGCATGCGTGTACTATAGTTTTGGATATAGGCATATATGTATCTCTATTTCATGTAGACTCTACTTGAAATTGATATTTCTGGAAAGTATGTCATATAGTAAAAAAAAGCAAGAAGACCATGGGTATCATACTTGGGTTTGTATCCCAGATACTTTGCTTGATAAATTATAAGGCTGTGTTCTTTTTTGAGTCCCATAAGGCTACTTGTGACATGGAAATGATAATGCCTGTCTTTAGGGGGTTGGGAAATCAAATCAGCTAAAATAAAGGATGCAAAATTTTGGCTTGATAGGAAGAATAATTTCAAAGAGATCTGTTATGCAACATGGTGACCATAGTAAGTACAGTGTACTGTATTCTTGAAAATTGCCAAGGGAGCAAATTTTAAGTGTTCTGATCACAAAAATGTGTGTGTGGTAACACATACATTAGCACCTGCTCTAGCCATTACACATTGTATACTCATCAAGATTGTGTTTTAAAACATGACTTTGCAGAGGCCAAAGGTCTCTCCTCTCAACCATCTCTGAAGGTTTACTTAAAAATGAACTCAACAAAAGCCACGTTCATGGGGAAAAGGCATACAAGTTTATTTAACATGTACACCTGGGAAGCTTCAGGATGAAGACTCCAGCCCCCAGGGGAGTACAGAAGCTTCGGTACCACCTTGAGCTTATGGAAAGAATGGGAGTTGGATCTTGGGAAAGGGGATGAAGAGCAATTCTGTTGGAGGGTCAATGAAGGACTATGAGGCCGAACTCAAAGGGCTTGAACATATGGTTGTTTGGGCCTGGCTCAATCACTGGGCAGAACTAGAAAGTTCCCGGGAGGCACAGATGAATCAAAAGTGAAAGTGCTGTAGAAACTGAGTGAAACCGGAGCCGGGCAGGCAGCGAGAGCAGAGAGCAGAAGTGACTTCGCACAGGCTTTAGTATAGCCGCAAACGCTCCACATCTTTTATGGCTGCTGACTATTATTTCATGATATGCATATACCATAGCTTATCTGTGATAACCCAAAGCATACACGGGGGAAAAGATCCCCATGTAACAAATGGAGCCACAAGTAGAAGACTGAAACTGGACCTGCCCCGCTCACCACGTACAAGAATTGACGCTCACTGGATAAAAGATTTAAATTTAAGACACAAAATGATTAGAATTCTAGTAGGAGGTGTGGGGAAACCTCTTAACAATATTGGCCTAGGAAAAGATTTTGTGTCAGCCACATCTTGATTTCAAAGATGTGAAAACATGAAAAAATGTTCTCTGAGAAGTAATGATGTATATTAGATAAATAGCATTTGTGAGTGGTGCTGAGGAGAAAAATTAGCAGGGAAATTTGAGACAGGGTGATAGACTTCAGAGAAAAGAGTGGAAGGCAGCAAGGCTTGTGAGGGGAGCATTCCAGGGGCTGGGCAGGCCAGGTGGAGGCTCCGAGGAAAGGGCCTTGTGGGCCTACATGGGGGCAAGGAAGGGGCTGGCATATCTGATATGCAGCAAAGGGAAGGGCAGAGAATCAGAAACTAGAGGCAGAGAGGACCCTGGGCTCAGCTTTAGTGTAGAACTGTTGGCTGTTTTAAGGATTTTGGTTTGGCCCTGAGTGAGACAGGAAACCCCTGAGGGTTCTCAGCAGAAGAGAAAAGCAAACTGACTCCCGTTTTCACACTCTGGGTCCTGGGGCCTCCGACTGTGTGGGAACAGAAGAAGGAAGACAAGAGCTGAAGCAGGGAGGCCAGTTAGGAGGTGATTGCAGATCTGGAGAGAAGACGGTTACAGGGAACAGAGTGGGGACACTGAACGTGGCAAAATATGGTCAGGATATGGGAACACGTTGCAGATAGCACTGAAAGAAATTTCTCACAGATGGAAAATGGAAAATGAGAGACAAAAGGCTGTCAAGGATGACTCCAAGGTCATTATTTTAATTATATGTCTCTGTTTTCTTCAAATTAGGTCCTGCCTGCCACCTTCCTGATCCTCCAGAACCTTCCATACTTCTCTGGGTCACAGATCACAGAGGCTCTCTCTGTCTCAGTTTTCTTACTGTGAGACAGAGATACTCAATAATGCAGACCCCATGGGAGTCTGTGTTGATTAAAAGAGATAATATATGTGAAATAGGTACTATATGCTAGATGCTTGTCAATGCATGCTTCAAATGTTGCCCTGATAAATGCTAGCTAAGATTTCTATTATTTTGTGTTATTATTTCTACATACAAAATTGTTGGCCACGTGTGGGAGAGGTGGACTCTCAGCCATCGGCTCCTGCCACAGCCTCTGCCTACCTGCTTCCTACCAACCACACTTGGTGAAGAAGGAAAAGTCAGATTGGTCAGACGCCCAGACAAACCTTGGGCCAGGGCAGGCCTCTCTGCTATGCGGACAGGGGCCTCTATTTCCCTCATTCTTGTTTTTGATATCCCTAGAAAGACAGTAACCTGAGTTATAACAGAAGGAATACCTAAACAAGTGAAAAAAACATTGATAACAATTTTTCAATATATACAAACATATGTCTTTTTATATTTTCAATAATAATTAAGTAATTTTTCACATAGAAATACTATATATTTCTGAAGAATCATTTCTATGTATTTCACATATTGTGTTGCCATGTTAACATTAATTCTCTAATTGTTAATGGCGTACAATGGATATTTGTATATTGAACTTTAATCCAAAAATAAATAAATGAGGTGCTTTGTAAGGGAAAAAAAATTGCCTTCTTCATCTTGGAGAGAAAAATCCTCTGGGGTTCAGATGAGTTCAGCCGGGGTTTGCTTTGTAAGTGGGAGGCCTTGGAGTCAGACAGGCGTCAGGCAAGCTTAGCTGAGTGGTGGGAACAGTCATTTCCAAAAAATGACTTGGAAGCCACAGGGCTCTGCCACTTGGAAGCCTCTGCAGTGGGCCACCAGCTATGTGGTGGCAGGACATGCTGGCAGGACACCCTGCCTGGCTTGCTGCTGGGAGCTGGTCTGGCTGGCAGTCATGCTGGGGAAGCTCAGCAGAGGCTGAGTGTGGTGGGTATGGGATGTGTGGGGGCGTTGGGCTTGTTCATAGTAGCTAACCGCCGTTAACATGCCACATCCAGCGTGCTGAGGCCTTCCTTGGAAGACTAGAACACACTCTCTGAAATAGCTTCCCATCTGAGAAGGGAGATAAGGCATATCTCTGCCCAGGTCCCTGGTGAGGGTGTCTTTGATCTCCCTCTCATGCGGTCATGGTGGCTCCAGGTGCAGCCAGCAGAAGCCCTGTGCTGTGAGGTGAGCTCTGGGCCCCAGGTTCAAGCTGGTGGGGGGATGCCCACAGGGCTAGACTTGGCCCCAGACTGGAGTAAGTGTAAGTGATCATCTCCATGATGAGGACGGTGCCCGGTGAAATTGTCCATAGACCTGTCTGATTCACAGGGTTCTCACTCCCACCCACATCGCTTCCCTTGCTGTTCTTTTTCCAGAATGGGAACAGCAGGAGGGCTGAGGAGTAAAGGGTGGAGGGACTCCCGGCTGGAAACCCCACATAGTTCAGCCTGTGGTATTCTCTGCCTGCAGACCGCTGTATAGCCGCCACAGGTGAGCTTAGCCGCAGCTCTTTGACGGCTCAGGCTGACCCAGCTCTATGTCTCCAGGAACTCCCTTCCCTTCTCTGCACCTGTTTCCTTAATGTAAACAGGCTGGAGGAGGGTGTGGAATTTCTAAGCGCTCAGACGTCTTCCTGCCTTGACATCTTGTGACTCAGAGTCATCTTTCCTATCTTCGTGCCTCCAGGGACATAGATGTCTAAATATTTTCCAGGCTGTGACTGAAGTGGACCAGAAAGAGATGCCACGCTTTCCCTTAGTGGCTCATTCTAGATTTTCATTTACCTCCCTGCTCTGAGAAAATGAAGTAGTTCTTCCTCACGTTTAATTAAGATCTCTCTTGTTGTAGGCCATTTCCTCCTGAGTAGATTTCATGAATGTAGAGAACAATAACTAAATGCCTTTTTCATATAGAGCATTTTAATGCTCGCATATACAAGTTAATTTTCTTTTACAACCCTATATTTAGCCCCATTTGGGCCTCATTTCCATGCATTTGCATGTTGATATTCATATTTATGTAGATATATTCCTGGATTCAATGGAAAAGAATACCCTACACAGAAGGTTGGAAATGACAATTTATTCACAGAGCTTGATCCTAAGATTCATGAGAAGTTCATTGGGCAGGATTGCCAAATTAAATACCAAACTGCTTTCCCCCTACTGTTTAAAAATAGCGATGGATTATATTTACTCATTTGTCTCCTGCCAAAGTGAGAGCCGAGGTAGGAGCTGTGCATGGATGATGTCCCCTGGCAAAACAGCCCTGATGAATGACATAAGGTCTCTAAGATGTGTCAGGCAATAGGAGAAAATGGGCCCCCTGGGTGCCAGAAATGTCAGTCCCCTGCCGTGTAGACATCCTTCCCAACACGTACTGTCCTTTGTAGCCACCACTGGCCCTGTCTAATGTACCCTGTCTCAAGTATAAACAGAAGGAAGGAGCTAGCAAGTTCTGATATCACAGCTCCAATGATACCCAGGAATTCTGACCCCAAACTGGGAAGCTAGTATTTATTTAGCCAGTGCTAAAGATATACTTGTTCTTCACGTGCTGTCCTGCTGCCTTTCAAAACCGACCCTATTAAACAGATACAATTTCAATTTTCAAACAAAGGTACTGAGTCTCAGAGAGGATCAGAAACTCAGCCAGGCCAAGTAAATGGCAGAACTGAGTGTTGAAATCAGGTCCATGCTATCACCAATCTCCTTAATCTCCATTTTACTTCCAATTACTTAGGCCACAGTCATTTGAAAGGAAGAATACCTTGGATGCCTTTGAAGTCAAACACTTTGAATAACCTCTCTGATTATTCTTTTTGGCTGAGCTTTGCACAACCCCTGGGTGAAGGGCTCAACTACAACTTGAACTTTACCTTAAAAAAGAAAACAGTGTAACCTAAACATTTGTACCCTCATATTAATTTGCAATAAAAAAAATAGAGAGTATGCTTTCCTATATTGGGCACTTAAATAAAAAAAATTAATGTTTAAATAGGTTGTTTTAATTTACTTCTGCTAGAAAACAAAAATTATGGTAGAAATAGCGTGTTAACACTTTACTGGAGGGGCATCCCAGGTACAGAGAAGGAAAACAGGAAAGTGAGGCTCAGAATGGAGGAAGTAATACAAGGGGTGGGTCACGGAGCCGGCTGCAGGGTTGGCAAGGGCGTGCCTTTAGACAGGCTGAATGCAGAGCTTCACCTGAGAGCTGTCTGTCTGGGGAGGAGAAAGCAGTGCTCATCTCTCAGCAGTGACCTGTCTTTTCCTAACTCATAGTGTGTTAGTCCTTCTGCACCCCGACAAGGTGCTGTCCAATCTCTCCAGGCAGTGCTGAGGAAGACAGGCCCAGGTCTCTTGGGCAGGCCTTTTAGGTTACTGTGAACCAGGTTGATGCCGTGGCACTCTAGCCTGGGCAACAGTGAGATTCTGTCTCAAAAAAAAAAAAAATAGTATTTTTACTAAATCCTATTTTAAGATTAGGAAATCTACCTATTGTTTCTGGTACTGCAGCTGATGTTGGTGCCAAATTGATATTTACCACCTCTCTCCCTTCTGACCCATCCAAGATTGTCCTTACTTTGGGGTGGGTGGCACTTTGCCTATTTTAGGTTGCATGCCTACTGGCCTAGATGTTTGTCCCAGAGGGGCCCAATTTCCAATGCCCTTTGACAGGTCATGACTATTCCAATTAACCATTCCTCGTATCCAAAAGTGTCAAAAGAACCCACAGTTCTTATACTCATCTGTTCTAATTTATTCTAGTGATTGAGGACATGGAATCATGAAGCAGCCATGGTTTTAGTGCAGGAGTGGGTAATATTTTAATTATTATTATTATTTTTTTTTTTTGCAAAGGGCCTAATAGTAAATATTTAAGGCTCTGTGGGCCATACCGTCTCTGTAGCAGCTACTACCAAACTCTGCCCTTTTAGTGGTAAAACAGCCATAGGTAGCATGTAAACAAGCGGGCAGGGCATATTCTGATGCGGTTTTATTTATAAAAACAGACTTTGGGCCACTTCACTGTTCAGGTTATAGTTAGTTGGTTGCTGGTGTAGTCAGTCGTCCTGGAAGTCAGTGTTCAAACTCAGTGTTACTAGGTTGGTGTCTTAGCTCAGCCTGTAAGCTGTAAGCCGGGATTCTTTTTGGCCGCCCACTTCTAGGTAATGGATGCATGGTTAGACCAGTAGATATTGTGGTTATGAAATAATCATAGAATTTATTTTACATTAAATGGCTCCCCAAGGCAATAGTATATGGGATAACATGGATCGGGCGCTGTACGTCCTTGGGTGGGGCTGCCACAGGAAGCACCATGGTCAGGGAAGGACAATAACATCAGAAGCTTGCATGAGCCCTGCCCCCTGGTCAGCAGCCATGGAGCGCTCGATAGTGACCCTGCAGAATCATGCCTTGTGGGCGTGTTGCTCTCTGCTGATATGCTGGGCGTCAACACTGACAGCGGCTGTCCTTCCAGGGGAAAAGGACTCGCCTTGTCAAGTTTCTGCATGAATTCCAGATGATTCCAACAGGTGTGTAAGCCCATGGTGCATACCTGTGTGACTGAGCGGAGAGACTGGTCCTCATCTCCCCACCCCCCACTTGACTGTTCAGTGCCTCCTCTGTGGTGGAAGCTCTCTGCTGAGCATTAATTTGAAACATAAAGATACACATCTTTATAGCCAGTTCTGCTGATCTATTTTCATACATTTTACCAAGACTTTTTTTTAGTTTTTTGCCTAATTTTCTAGTCATGTATCTACTGAGCTCCTGACCGAGTGACCAAGCAATTCCCCACTGCCCAGGAGTCACTATATATCCATGCCTGTCTGATGCTCCCCGCATGGAGACTTCCCTCTGGCCGGGTGTCTGCCCATCTGCCTCTCCTCTGTAGCTTCTCAGGGGCACCCACGGTGAGGCTCCATGAAGCCTCTAAGTTCTTCTCTGTCAGTTGTAGTGGGGATGTCCCCTTTTCCTTTATTAGCACCCTATGAGATAAAGAAGAGGCCTTAACTTAATAGACCTGGAGAACCATCTTTAATAAAAATTTCTCATGTCCTCTGGCTCTGCTGCAGCTGGTTCTGCATGTGCCCCACCACCATACACTATGTCACAACTTACCTGTCCACACTGACAGCTCTACAGATTTGCCAACAGGCACATAATGGGCAGGTCAGATGGCAGAAGCACTTGGTGTTTTGGGTTCACATGCTAAGTCTCCACTGCCAGAGGCTAATTTGCACATGGAAAGTGTTTCTCCCCTGCAGAATTGATGGCCTTGCGGCAGAATTCTACGAGCTGCACTGTAGCACCCCCAACAGGCCAGTCCCAGGTTCTCCACGCCATCATTATCTACTGCAGTGCCTCACCAGCCTGAACACCTCCAGCCTTACTGCCCACCTGAAAGAGAAGGTTGCACAGATCTCAGGGTGTTGCAGAGCCCTCTCTTATTCTGGAATCCAAGGGAAAGTAGGAGTCTTTGAATCACCCAATTACTATGTCAAAACAAGATTGATGTTGCCAAGGGCAATATATGCTGCCCTTGAACTCCAAAAACACCACACATGCTGTGCTTCTTCCTTAGTGAGGGAGGCCACGGGTTGAGACAGACTTGTCCTTTCACTGGAGGAAATGCTGCTGTGTGTCCCAGAACATCAGATCTGAAGCCAGACATCAGACTCCAGCCATGTCATGGTGCACTGAGTAGCCCTGGGGTCGGAATCACCTGAGACCTCCTTGCTCACCTTCTCCTGCTCACACAGTCTGACTAGTGGGATATTACTAAGACAGAACACCATTTAGAGGACCTGAGGAATATTAAGGTGCTCAATATCACTGCAGAATAGTCTTGACAGGAGAGTTTACATACCCTTGAAGTAGGAGCTGGTGACCTGCTGTCCTTGTGTGTAAGGAAAAACTTCTATTGATCTCCAATAGCCAGGTGCTAGGACAGGCCAGAGGCATGCTGCCCACCTCCACTATTTGGTACCTTATCTGTGGATGGGCACCTGGCGGGCTTATCATTACATCTGAGTCTAGTGAGGTGGCAGAAGTGAGAGCCACTGTGCGTGTGACTGGGCCTGACCCAAGCACAGGGGTCACTGGGGCTCCTGCCATAGCTGCAGCCTTGGAGACAGGTCTGAGGCCGTTCTCACTGCTGGGGAGCCCGCAGCAGGGAGCAAGAGGCTGCAGCCTAGAGTGAGGTGAGGCTGAATAATCTCTGGAGGCACATTAATTGTTTTCAGGGTAATATTAAAACTTAACTCTTCCTGTGAAAACTTCACATCAGAGCCCAGAGTACTGTCACCTGAGGGCTCTCAGGGCCCTGGTGTGTGTCTGAACAGCACGTACTTGTCCACAGCACCTGTCCTCAAACGCAACAAATCCTCTTCTGCCAGCCACATCATCTCTGTTTCTCCTCCTAGCCTTCAAATGATTATTATTTTTCCAATAATTAACAACGCTCCCTATGACCTGTTGACGTGGTCCCCAAGGTCTAAAATACAAAATAACTATTTGCTGAACAGTATTTACCCTTGAGGCTTATCATGAATATTGAACCAGGAGATGCATGGAAGGTGCTTAGTGGAGTTCTTGACACGCAGCAAGAGCTCTGTGTATAGTATTAGTTATTAGCATCATTATTTTAGAAATTGCTAGAAAGAGCTATTTCCACCTTGGTAGTGACCTGTGCTAAGCTTCGTGTTGGCTAGTGTGGAACTGGATCTCTGAACAGTTTACAAAACCTTCTGCACCCCAGGTTGTCTTATCTTAGCACCATTCCTCCCACCACCGTGTCCCACTATCTTCCCTGGCATTCATGGGTGTTCAGATGTCTTCTCCTGCTCACTCAGCGAGTTGTTACCCATCCTTCAAGGCCCAGGCTGAGCTTTAGTTTCCCTCTGAATATTTCCTACCCTAAAAAGGCTGAACTTCTCTTTCCTTCCCGGTCCTATCGAGTCTCACCCACCAGTCCCTTACACTGTAATACCCTCACTTAAGGTCTGTCCCCTCTCACCTATGAAGATCACAGAAGCAAGGATCCATCTTAACCAGCCTCAAATCCTTAAACAGAAAGCTGGATTAAAAAGTAGGTGCAGGGGACAGTGAGTGTGGCTCAGGGAGTAGGGCACCAGCCCCATATACCAGAGGCAGCCGGTTCAAACCCAGCTCCAGCCAAAAACTGCAAAAAAAAAAAAAAAAAAAAAGTAGGTGCTAATTAAACATTTGTTGAATGAAATTAGTGAGTGGATGTATAATGCTATGCATGATTATAACATTCAAGGCATTATATTGTTCTGTTTAAAAATAGCGATAAGAAAGGACATTATCACAATTGGAGGCGTCCCTACTCTATCTCAATAGGATTCTGACTAAATTAAAATGACAAGTAATTTGACTCAAGAAATAAAAGAGGCAAGAGGTGCTATTTGTTTCTAAACTAGTGCTAATTAAATAGACTAAAATTAACAAATAGTGTTAATTAAAAAGAGAGGAGCTGGAAGAGAAATTAGAAATCTTTCATAAGTGGTCCTTAGTTCCTTGAACCAACTGAAATCATCGATAGTCAATTTACTGAAATTTACCTTCTCATTGATACACTCACATTTTAGCATATTCTGGAAGAAGGTAGAAGAGATTTCCTAGCACTGAATGATGTGTCTATGAGGGTGTGGATGGAAGTGTCAAATCCATGCAAAAGGATATTCCCAGGCACAGATGAGCAAAACTGCAGTATTTTAGAGGGAATTTCCAATTCCACAGTCTACATGGCGGTAGGATAAAGGAGAACAGTGAGAGACTTGGGTAGACAGGTGGATGGGGGCCGAATAAGGAAAATCTTTCTTCATTATTCTAAATAGTTTAAATTTCATCCCAAGTTTGTGCCATGGGGACATGGTGAGGTATTTAAGCCGTTCTCAATACCTTGGAAAGCAGGAAACAGAGACTAATTTACTGGAAATCTGTGATGCTCACCACTCACCCCTCTTTCCCACTGGCTTCCAGCCACTTAAGAGATGAGTTTGAGGGTCAGAGTGGAGTAGCATTGGGTACTGGGCCAGCTCAGCTCCTGTTGTGCCCCAAGCTTCAGGGTTGACTGAAGAAGGCAACTTGGAGCTATTTAAACCGAGGCTTCCTCCCACTCCCCTCAACTTAAAAAGTCAGATCCCGTGGGGTGCAAGCTGGATCGCCCCCGAACACGTATGTGTGCCCTTGGAATACAGCTTGACTCCCGTCCACACACCAGCATCTTCTGGAGCCCAGGGGCTGAGAGAATCAGTGTGGAGGCCTGCACTGGCTCTCCAGGGTGTGGCTCTACCTCCAGCTTCTGTGGGGCAGGGTGTGTGGGGTTCTGGGCACACTAGTCGGACTGGCCACTCCCTTTCCTACATGGAGAGGTTGGTGGTAGGTGGCCGATGACCATGGCAGTAAAGTATTCACAAACATTCCCTCCTGGAAATAAAACAGAGGGCTCCTCATTCTTTTGGACATTGAGCTTTGGGGGAAGGAAGTGAGAAGGGAGGATAGAGAGAAGCTCTCATCTAACATTGGGTCTGTGTCTGGGCTAATAAAAAAATGGTGACATCAGTAGTATAAGGGCTGATGAGAATCTGTTAGGGGATGACCTTGACTGGTGAAGAGGGTATCAGGAGGAATAGCAGCTGTAGACGTACCCTGAAGTGGCCTCCTTGGGTTACACCCCCACACTTGCCATTTATTCCTCACGTGGCTGCTGGCAGCTCAGGTCACCTCTCTGAGTCTTAGTTTCTCTGTGCACTTGATGAGCCTCAGAGAGCTGTAGAGTGTGTTGACACTTCCAGGAGCCAAATTTTTCATATTTTCTTTTGCTTTCAAAAACTGCACAGCATAAAACTTAAATGACCAAGAATATATTAGAAAATTAGTAGTTGTGACCATAAGGAAATGCAAAGTTGAAGAAGGGTGCAGCCAGAGCTGGTGTTTCGCCAGGGAAGAAGCGTTCACCTAGAACCCTTAATTGGTAACTGGGGCAGCTGGAGTTAGGCAGCTAACAAGCTAGACAATTTTGATGACATAAAATTAACGCCAGGACATAGGAAAAGCCTGTTTTATTTGCTATTTTATGTGTTATGTGACAATTTAATTAAACTTTGAAGGAATTCAAGCAGTTAATTCCCCAGAGAAATAAACCAAGAATGACATTCAGGCCTGTCTCCTAAGGAGTGAGGCGAGGGAGTACTTTTTCATTTTATAATGCTTATAAGCCCAACTTTTGCCTTGAAATTAATAAGTGTGATTAAACACCCTCGGTCGTGCCTGCATCCCTTCTCCTTTCTCTTCTGGGGATTGACTAGAGGCCATTAGAGATCTCCAAATAAAATGTGCTAAAGATAGTTTGAATCACACCTTACGGGCTGTATAAGGAGCCCTCGCTGCAGTCACACCCGGGCATTTCTGCTTTCTCTTCACAAACGTGAGGGGGCGCTGCGCAGGGTGATCCCAACACCTGCCGAGCGGTGTTGCGGGGAGAAGGCGGGTTATGCTGCGCGACAGAACAGGCCAGTATGGAGGCGAGTCGGGCGGCAGAGAGGCGTTTCTCTCTCCCTCCACTCGTCCACTTAGGGTGTCCTGGGGGTTCTGCTGCTTCTTGCCTCTTCTTTAGTATAGGGTGACCAGACGTTCCCCTTTTTAACAATTTGTCCCGTGTCCTGCGGTGTTTTTAGAAAAGTCCCCATTTTTGGAAAGAATGCTCGAACAGGCGGGAGAACAGGAAGGGAATATACGGTTCTTGGCTGCCATGTGGCTATTTCGCCAGGATATGCGTTTATATTATTTTTGTTAATTTTATAATGTTAAACTGTAATAATAACAAATAATTGTTGAGAAGTGATTATGGAGAACTGCTTATCAAAGTTTGCATTGTTGTCAGGCCCTGCCCTGCCTCGTCCCCTTCCCTGCCCCTGCCCCGCCCCCCGCCCATGTTGTCCCGCTTTACCAGTGTTAAAATCTGGTCACCTTACTTTAGTACATGGGTCATCACGAAAGTTTTGAGATGCATAAAAGTCAAGGAACATAAAATCTGCACAGATGGAAACAAGCGAAGCCGTCCCAGCAACACCAAGGAGCGGAGCAAGGGGAAACCTGCGCGGGTGAATCGGTCAGGACGCTGTCGACTGTTCCTTGGAAGTGAAATAATGAATCACGGGTCATAACACAGTTGTCTCAAAACTTTTGTAGTGACCACATACCCAGATGGACAGAGCAGCTGCTCCTTGGATTACTGTTGCTCTCAATGGTACGAGGAAGGCAAGGACACCGAGGGAGCAGCAGCTGTCCAGAATTGGCTCGTCAATCCCACTCACATTTTCTTGACCAAGGCCAGTCCTGTGATGATCACCCTTGCCCAGGAGTGCAGGGAAGTGCGATTTTTTTCACATACCGAAGGAGGGAGAAATGGAAATACATGAGCAGCATGTCCTGTGTGCCAGACTTTGTCCTAAACAACATATGTCTATGCATGCCTGTGTACGTATCCACACATATGTACACAGATATATTCATTTATATACATAAAACATATATGCATGTATATGTAATCTGATAATGTAAAAATATCTGTGTGGTAGATGCAGAGATCTTGGAGACGGTCATCTCGTGTGTGCCAGCATTATCCCTTTTCAGCTGTGCCTTGAGCAAGTAATTAGCTCTTAGTTTCTCTGTTTCTCATTTGTGAAATGGGAAGAACCAGATTCCCTCGCTCACAGAGCTGGGATGAAAATATAATCCATATACATCGTCACACAAGAGATCACCAGTGCTAGTTATCATTATCTCCAAGGGGGCTTCAATTCTTTCTTTTAATAAAAAAAAATAGATACTGATCAAAATTGAACTTTTTCTGCTCTGGTCAGAAAAGATAGCTGGGTTTGTTTTGATGTAAATAAAGACGGTCAGTTACTTACCTTGGCCCTGTGTCTACTGTGCCTCTGCTCCCACCTGCCTGTCTGGCTCCACTTCTCTGTTCTGTGTTCACGCTGTGTTGCTCTGCAATTCTATAGCTTCTACTCTCTGTCCCATTCCATCTTGGTTTAACAGTGCTTTGTTTGGTATTGAAATAACCTATTCAACCCTTGAATGAATGTAGGGTCTCTAGTCCTAGTTTTAAACCCCTGAAGAATAGGGTCCAGGGTCATGGGAGTGGGAACAGAACTTGGACCCACTATATTCTGGTAAATATTGTGCTAAGGTTTATAAATGTATGATTTAGTTTGATCCTCATGATAGTTCAATGAATTATATGTAATCACCCCTTGGTACATAAGAAAACTGGAAACTGATACTCAGGGCTCTTCCTGTAATAATAAAAACAGCTACTATGTTTTGAGAGCCCACAGTGGGATGAACACTCACAATTTATCAGACAATGTAATAATCACATACTCATAGGAACACCACACGTATCACTCAGCAGAGTGCTCATAGGCCACTCACTTAACAAATGCAGATTGCTGGGCTGGGAAAGAACGTGGAGATGTTTGAACAAGAGGCTGAGGATCTGGTACTTACCCAGGGTGATTTTCAGGAGCTGAGCAACGTTTGAGCACCAGCAATTCATGATGGCTTCTGTATGTGGGGTGAGGGGTTGGGAGAGATCCGACACCAAGATCATTTAGGAGACTTTTGGCACTGTTAAATCACTAAGGAGGGACAGTGGAAATTCAGCCGGGTGGGGGGGAGAAGCTTCCCGAGAGGTGTGGCACAGCAGTGTTGGAAGCACTGAGCACAGGAACAGATGTGAGGGCCCCAGAGAACATCAGCTGTAGCATCTGGGCACCTGCCAGGGTAATGGTAGCCTGTCCAGCCACTGGAGGGCCCAGAGAAAGAGTTAGTTTGGGAAGAGACATTAAGAATTGATTTGTAGATGTATTGAATTTGAAGTTCAGATAACTCATCACACAGCATCCAGCAGACAGCAGGGACTCTGGGATCTGGAACTCAGGAGAGTGATTTGCCTAGACACACACATTGCATATAAACAGCAGAGGGCTGGCTGCTAAGACAGAGGAGCCAGGAGCATTTCCCCAGGTAGGGAGTAGGAAGATACGACTTGGGCGTGAACCCTTCAGGGGGACACTGAGGTTGAGGAAAGGGTATCCAGAATAAATGGCAAGAAGGAGAAGTGGAGAAGCATTTTGAAAGTTGAAGGGAATGCAAGAGATAGACGATGCGACTTGGACTCAGTTCATCTGGCTCTGATGAGGCAGTAAGTTTTTGGGGGAAGAGCTTGTCAGAGACCCTAAAGGGAAATCAATGACTGAGGATGGAGTGTGAACCAGCACATTAGGGAAATCAATGACTGAGGATGGGAGTGTGAACCAGCACACAGGTGTACAGAGCCCAGGAGGGCAGAGACCAGCAAGGAGCCCCTTGAGAGAGGGAAGGGAGACTTACCAACACACGGGAGCAGGGGCCAAAGGGGGCTTGTTTCTTTGATGAGAATTTTTAACAAGGGAGAGAGTCCAGACACTGCTGAGAGAGAGAAACCCATTTTGCAGATGACACAGCCAGCTTAAAGACCGCTATTAAGTTTGCACGTAGAAGTAGTTCAGTCAGTTTTATAATAAAAAGGGCCAGAAATGAGAGGCCGGCTGATGACCAGAGACATTTGGGGGGGAGGGAAGGCAAGCTTAAGTTGCTCAAGGGTCAGAGCCTCATCTGGTGATAGAAAGAAGGATCTTGGATTAAAATTAGGTGAACTCAACGATGGCAAAGAACAACCTGATTTACTTTTCAGGTTTTGGGGGGAGGGGGCACATGATAGTAGACACTGAGTGGAATCCAGGGCCTCACATGTGGCCAGCACCTGACAACCTTCCACAAATGCACAGTTATAAATGTTGCTGTTTAACAGGATTTAAATTTGACTTACCTTGTTTCTATTTCTTCTCTTCACCAACCCCTAGCTAGATATCAAAATGAAAAAGTGACAAAGTATTTCTAAAAACCCTATTCTGTGCTGCTCTTATTTTCATTATTCTAGACTCCTCAGCAGACTCAGAGATTTCCTGAATGCCCCTCTGAGTCCCTTGATCCAAACCATTCCCACATCTGCAGCATGAGGACAATATCCAGAGCATGGGAACAATTAGTGCCCAGGCTCACGTTGTTAATGCTCTTCCATGGACATGGGACCCTTTCTCCCTTTTCCCTCTCTGTTCTCGCTCTTGGCCTACCCTCTCCCCCAACTTTAATTTCCTGCATTTCCAGGAAGAAGTGACCATGAATTCATTACCGGTGTTGAAAATCACTCTGTGTCAGCATGTGGATCTCTCTCTCGGCTTATCAAAAGAAAGCTTTATTTTTAATGCTAAGGAAAGATTGGGGTGGTAAAAGGAAAAGTATGACCCAGTGTGGAGGGAGGAAGGAGATGAGGGTAATAGAGAGGCGTGTGGCAGGCTGGGAGGCCAGGGGAGGGAGTGCAGAGGAGGGCAGGGTGGGAGGAAGATGGGGAAGGCGAGAGAGGAGCAGAGGAGAAAGGGAGATGAGAAAAGGGGTGGACCAGCAGGCGTTAAGGACAAGGCAGAGGGGAGTGAAGGATTAGCAATTTCCTCTGGGTGCAGCAGCTCCTCCCAGCACTGTGCATTTTTGCTATTTGGGAACCCGAGCCGACCAGGTCTGTGGAAATGGGAGACAGTCTGTTGGACGCTTAATGATTTATAACAAGTACACAAGAATGCCATTAAAAACTAATTCATCACCGGCAGTCTAAATGATTTGCAAACATCTGCTCTGCGACGGGACCCTCTCGGGAAGAGAATTTCCAAGGGTTGAAAAGTTCTTCTAGTGTAGATATAGCATGTGGGAGTTAGGACGCAGACACAAGCATTTGGGTCACCAGCTTTCCATCCAAAGTGATTAATTAGAGTGATGCTTAAATGCCTCCTTTTGACCTGCCTCGTTCACAAGCTGGATTTTTTTCTAAAGCTGGTTACCTGCCAGAGTGATATGTAGATTAAGGCATGGCTGTCCCCTACCCTGGAGGTTTGGTTCCCTGAGATGACTAAGTTTCTTACAAATATAGGTCTCCACCTTTAAATCTGCTGACTTGACCTTCACTCAGACAGCAAATCCCAATACAAATGAGTGCTCAAGGCTAAATATGTTCACTTGGTCTTGCCTTGAACTTGACAGTGCCTCACATTCTTCCTTGGTTCCCTTCTTTATCCTTCAGGCAATTTTAGACAATCCTCAAATTTATCATTCCAGGTACAAACCTAGAGTTGTTGGTATCTTGCCCCACAAACCCAACACTTCGCTGTGAGTGACGTTGCAGCCATGGCAGGGAGTTTTCAACACGCTCACAGATTCCTGTCCCTTATAGGTTGAATTGTGTCCCCAGGATGACGAACTGAAGCCCCAATCTGCACTTCCTCGTGACCTGATTTGGGAATGAGGTTATTGTAAATGTAGTTAGTTAAGATGTAGTAATATTGGAGTAGGGTGGGTCCCTAATTTAATATGACTGATATTCGTGTAAGAGTAGGAGGGAGACACGAGGAGGGAGGAGAAGACACATGGGGGCAGATACCGAAGTGGACAGCAAGGATTGGCAGCAAATATCAGAGCTGCCAGTGGCAAGGAAAGACTCTCCCCACAGGTTTAGAGCGAGCGTTGACCTCTCAACACCTTCATTTTGGAATTCTAGCCTCCAGAGCTGTGAAATAATATACAAGGTCTGGCAGAAGTAACACCCTTTTGTGCTTGAGTATGATATTATGTTACAGAATTGCATGCTGTATGACTTTGCAGTAAAGTATTGGTATCAATTACCAGCTTATAAAAAAGGGGCATTATTGATGCCATTGCTTGTAATTTTCATCATTTGCATGTAATTCTGTAACATAACATCACGCTCAAGCACAAAAAGGCATTACTTCTGCCAGACCCTGTATTATGGTTGTTTTAAGCCACCTAGTTGGTGGTGCTTTGTAAGGGAACCCCTGGGAAATTGTGTCTCTCTCCTTCTTTGCTTGAAGCCACTTTTGACATCATGAGAGCCCACTCAGCTGAGTACCAGCACATGGAAATGCCAGGTAGGGGGTCTCATCATGAGGCAGTGAGGCCAACAGCCTATCCTTCCATCCTTCCCCCCCCCCACTTTTTTTTTTTTTTGCAGTTTTTGGTCGGGGCTGGGTTTGAACCCACCACCTCTGGCATATGGGACCAGTACCCTACTCGTTTGAGCCACAGGTGCCGCCCCAACAGCCCATCCTTTGAGGGACAATAGTCACGGGTCTGTAGAAAGACTTCTCCAGGAAAAAGGTGATGGTGGCAGAAACCAAGGCGGTAACAGTAAATATGTGGAGGGGGGATTGGATTTTGGATAAACTTTGAAAGTAAAGCCAACAGGATTTCTTCAGGTGTGAGAGACAGAACTCAAGGAAGTGTCTGAGAATGTAGCCTGCACAATGGGTGGGGGAGGGAAGATGGTCAGAGGGCTCTTAGGCAACTGGTTTTGCTGCCTTTGTTGGGCACATTTGGATCTGAGAACTTGGTTTGTTTCAGTACTATGGTAGATTAAAAATGTCCCCCAATTCTTTGCCATTCCTCCCATAAAAGGTAGTGTAAAATTCCTCCTGCAGGGGCACTTGGCCTGTGACTTGCTCTGGCCAATGGGGCATCAGCAAACTCAACAGAAGCAGAGGCTTTCCCTGAGGTTTCCATGTACAGAAACTGGATCATCTACTTGGGGATGAGAAACCCCAAGAGGGGAGACCAATTGTCTGGGCGGACGGCCAGTGCTAAACACCAGCCATGCGGTGAAGCCACTGGGTGCTTCAGCTTCAGCTGAACTCCACTGACTGTAACCACTGAGTGAGCTCATGGGAATCAGGCAGAGGAACTTCTGGGTCAACCCACAAAATTGTTAGAAACACTGAGTTGTTTGGAGTCACTAAGCTTTGCAGTGATCTGTTATGTAGAAGTGGGTATAAGCTTGGCAGTCCTGTGGGGACTAGTCTCTAGAAATCACCTTGACCTTCAGGCGCTGCAGCCTCAGCCACAGTAGCCATGCTCTTCCAGTTCAGTCCTACTCCTGGAATGAACGCTGGCCTTCCTTGCAGTTCAGGTGGTCTCTGTGCCCTCTGGGCTTTCAGTCTGTGGTGTTCTAGAAGCCGTCTGTAGAAAACACAGCCTACAAAGGTTCTGACAGTTAGGGAGATTTGGTAGAAACAGTGGAATTCAGCTGGGTCAGAGAAGCCCACTAAGTTGGAAATCAGCACAGTCTACTGCTCTCTCATTTCACACATGACGAAGGCAAGTTTCATGGAGGCGATGTGACTTTCAAAGTCACATTGATCAGTATTGATCAGTTCACGGCAGTAAAGAGAAGTGGTTAAGAACTCGGGATTGAATTACGGTCCTGCTCATTCTTGAGCTGTGCATCTTTGAACAAATCTCTCAAATTCTCTATGCTCTTAATTTTTAAAATGATTTAAGAACAAGTAATTTTGTCATAGGGTTGTTATATTTGATGAGATACTTACAACACGTGGCACAGTGTCTGGCAGATGGAAATTCTTAAAGAATATTTACTAAGTGTTTATTGAGTGTCAGGTGTTTGTCTAGGTGCTGACCGTGGACAGAGGACAATGAAGTCCTTGGCTCCACGTAGGAAACAGACCACCCACTTAAAGAGCAAATATATATATGCTCATGTAATGTCAGGTGGTAACATCAGGTACTATGATACAAAATCAGGAAGGGTACAAAGTTAGAAAGATGGGTGTGCTGTGGGGCTGGTTAGAGCAAATCTCCTTTAGGATGTCGCCTGTGACCACAGACGGGAATGGGATGCATCCTGTCACCATCATCATCGTCACAGCCGACAGTGGACACCTGCTTTAGGTGTTAGCCCAAGGCAACATTCTTTTAGCAACAGCATGCTGCCTCCCAGTGACTGAGTAGAAAAGGCAAATTTTTAAGCAAAATACAAACAAACGAAACTCGAGTATAAAGCTAGAGTCACCTCCCTCACCCAAGGTCAGGAAAAAGCTACAAGAGTGGGTCAGTAAAAATAAATCGTCATTGCAGAAATCATCATTTGGGAAAGTGACCGTTTCTGATTCCTCCAACTATCCAGAAAATGGCACTCCAGATTTTCTCCTTCCTGGCTGAATATATGTGCAGGTCTCCAAGGGTAGATGTGATTGAGGAACAGCCACCCACACAGCACCGTGCTGGGGAGCACGGGATTTGGAAACAGAGGGGACTAAATTTCATCCTCCTTCCGTCACTTTCTAGCTGTGTGATGCTGGGCAGGAGAGCTGAAGGGAGAGCTCGGTGCAGGCAGGCCCCGCTCACCCAGCAGCCTGGAACTCACATAGGCAGGCGCTCTGGGGAGCGGTGACTGCAGGACCGAACAGATTTGCCTCAGGCCTCTTTAAGTTCAATTTCCACATTTCAAAAACAGAAATGATAAATACATCATGTTATTATGAACTAAAGGAGTAATGACTATAGAACACTTATCACAATGCTTGGCCCATAGTAAGTAATAAACACATGAGAGCTTTGCCACTCAGTATCTTTATCAAACACTCAATGTTTGTAGAATAAATACAGTTATGAATGAATGAAAATTATGGTAGTGAAGGAATATAAGCCAGAGGGCCAAAGCGATGAGGATCTTTGGAAATAAGCATAAAATAACATGTAGAACATGATCAAGAAGCTTCAGGTACGATAGGGGAGAAAGATCTCCAGAATCGTTAGGTGAAAAGAGGAGTTTAGACTCGAATGGCATTTAGGGAGCGTCACTTGTATGTGCCAGGAACTGAGCTATCTGAGTTCACATCTATAACGTCATTAAACATAATAACCTAGTAGCGTGGGTTCACAGGTGTTCATATTCCTAGATCTGTAGATAGAGGAGAGTTAGGGATGGAACCAGGTCTTTATCCTGGAAGAAGTAAAAGTGGGATTCACTTCGAGAACTGATCAATTTTCATGCCAACGTTTTAGAATGGACGCTACATCATGTATTTAGCTAGGACCTTAGGCATCTTGGTCCCGTTCCAAGTCCTTCCATTATCACCCCTTAGATTTTCTCATTCATATATCTATAGGCCACATGCCTATCTTCTTTGGTGAAATTTCTCTTCAAGTCCTTTGCCCACCTTGCGATGGGATCACTTGTTTTTTTTTTGTTGTTGTTGTTAATGCGTTTGAGTTCTCTATGGATTCTGGTTATTAAACCTCTGTCAGAGACATAACCTGGAAACATTTTCTCCCACTCTGAGGGCTGTCTGCATGCCCTACTTACTGTGATCTTGGCTGTGCAGAAGCTCTTTAGTTTGATCAGGTCCCAATAGTGTATTTTTGATGTTGCTTCAATTACCCGTGGGGTCCATCTCATAAAAAATTCACCCAGGCCAATTTCTTCAAGTGTTTTCCCTGCACTTTCTTCAAGTATTTTTATGGTTTCATGTCTTAAGTTTAAGTCCTTAATCCAGTGAGAGTCTATCTTAGTTAATGGTGAAAGGTGTGGATCCAGTTTCAGTCTTCTACAGGTCCCCAGCCAGTTCGTCCAGCACCATTTGTTAAATAGGGAATCTTTTCCCCATTCAATGTTTTTAATTGATTTATCAAAAATGAGGTAACAGTAGGTAGCTGGGTTCATGTTGGCTTCCTGTTCTGTTCCATACATCTACCTCTCTGTTTTTGTGCCAATACCATGCTGTTTTAAGCACTATCGATTTATAGTATAGTCTGGGTCTGGTAGGGTGATTCCTCCTGCTTTGTTTTTATTCCTGAGTAATGTCTTGGCTATTGGAGGTCTTTTCTGATTCCATATAAAGCGAAGTATTATTTTCTCAAGATCTTTAAAGTATGACAGTGGGGCTTTAATGGGGATTGCATTAAAATTGTAATGCTCACCATCCTTAATATTTAGAGAAATGCAAATCAAAACTACTTTGAGATATCACCTAACTGCAGTAAGATTAGCCCATATCACAAAATCCCAAAACCAGAGCTGCTGGTGTGGATGTGGAGAAAAGGGAACACTTCTACACTGCTGGTGGGAATGCAAACTAATATATTCCTTTTCTTTTCTTTTCTTTCTTTTTTTTTTTTTTTTCTGAGACGGAGCCTCAAGCTATCTCCCTGGGTAGAGTGCCATGGCATCACAGCTCATAGCAACCTCCAACTTCTGGGCCCAAGCGAGTCTCCTGCCTCCGTCTCCCAAGTAGCTGGGACCACAGGCGCCCGCCACAACGCCCGGCCATTTTTTGGCTGCAGCCATCATTGTTGTTTGGCGGGCCTGGGCTGGGGATTCGAACCTGCCACCTTAGGTGTACGTGGCTGGCACCCCAGCCGACTGAGCCACAGGCGCCGCCATACATTCCTTTTCGAAAGACATCTGGAGAACACTTAGAGAACTAAAAATAGACTTGTCATTCGATCCTACAATTCCATTATTAGGTATATACCCAGAATATAAAAAATCACATTACAATAAAGATGTTTGTATCTGAATGTTTATTGCAGCCCAATTCATAATTGCCAGGTCATGGAAGAAGCCTAAGTCCCCATCGATGCACGAATGGATCAATAAACTGTGGTATATGTACATCATGGAATACTATGCAGCCCTAAAGAAAAACGGAGACTTTACCTCCTTCATGTTTACATGGATGGAACTGGAAAATGTGCTTCTTAGCAAAGTATCTCAGGAATGGAACAAAAAGTATCCAATGTACACAGCCCTTTTATGAAACTAATGTATAGCTCTCAAGCAAAATATACAACTTAATTCTAGCCCAAACATGTGGGGAGGGGGTGGGGAAGGGGAGGGGGTGGGGAAGGGGAGGAGAGAAGGGTGGATGGGTGGTGGGAGGATGATGGGAAAGATCACCTATATATCTGTCTAACAAGGGTACAAGTTAACTTTTCTAGAACTAGAATATAAATGTGTTGATACAATGATTAAGCAAATATCATGAAATTTATGTTAATCAGCTTGATGAAAGTGTTTCAAATTATATATGAAAACAGCACAATGTGCCCCATGTTTGCATTAATGTATACAGAGACCAATTAATAAAAAAAAAGATCCTAATGAACAGAATTCCGCAACACATCAAAAAAATTATTCACCACGACCAAGTAGGTTTTATTCCAGGATCTCAAGGATGGTTCAACATACGTAAATGTATAAATGTAATTCATCACATAAAGAAATCAAAAAACAAAGAAAAAAAAAACTCATGTCTTCATTATCATTTTGTTCTAAAAATTTGGTGATTTCCTGCTTGACCTCATCACTGACCCATCTATCATTCAGCATAAGGTTATTTAATTCCATGTTTTTGTATGAGACTGCAAATTCCTTTTGTTACTGAGTTTTACTTTTATTCCATGATGGTCCAAGAAGATGCATGGAATAATTTCTACTTTTTTGAATATACTGAAGTTAGATTTATAACCTAAGATGTGGTCAATTTTGCAGTATGTTCCATGGACTCTCAGAAAAACGTATTTTCAGTTTTGTTAGGATGAAGTGTTCTACAGATGTCTATTAGGTCCAAAAGTTGGATAGTTATATTTAATCTAAAATTTATTTGCTATCTTCTTATTGGAGGATCTGTCCAACACTGCCAATGGAGTGTTATAATCTATGACTATGATGCAGCCGGGAGATATCAAGTTGCTCTTACCTCTTAGAGCATCTCTTTTTTTTTTTTTTGAGATGGAGCCTCAAGCTATCCCCCTGGGTAGAGTGCCATGGCATCACAGCTCATAGCAACCTTCAACTCTTGGGCTCAAGCAAGTCTCCTGCCTCCACCTCCCAACTAGCTGGGACCACAGGCGCCCGCCACAACGCCTGGCCATTTTTTGATTGCAGCCATCATTGTTGTTTGGCGGGCCCGGGCTGGGGATTCGAACCCGCCACCTTAGGTGTACATGACTGGTGCCTTAGCCGATTGAGCCACAGCCACTGAGACAGAGCATCTCTTATAAATTGAGGTGCATTGTGGTTGGGTGCATAGATATTGATAATTGAGATCTCATCATATTGAGTATTATCCTTAACTAATATAGAATGGCCATCCTTATCCTTGCTTATTTTTGATGGTTTAAACCCTATTGTATCTGTGAATAAAATTGCAACACCTGCTTTTTGCTGCTTTTCATTAGCCTTGAATATAGATGACCATCCCTTCACCCTGAGTCTATATTTATCTTTTAAAGTAAGATGGGACTCTTCGATATAACAAATGTTCAGTCTGTGTTTCTGTATCCAATCAGGCAGTCTTTGCCTCTTTACACGACAATTTAACTCATTCACAGTGATTGTAATTATTGATAAGCCTGTTAAAATTTTGGGCATCACGTTGCTCAAAAGTCCAGTAGACATTTTTAATCCTTTTGCCATTGTTGAAGTTGGAATTTGATCAAAAGTTTCTGAGTGAGTTCACTTTCATGGTGGAGGATTGCTCTGGTCATTATGGAGGATAGGTTTGAGAATTTTCTGGAGAGCTGGTTTAGTTATGGCAAATTTCTTCAGCATGTGAATGTCATTAAAGTATTTAATTTCTCCATCATAGATGAAACTCAGTTTATCTGGATACAGGATCCTGTTTTGAATATTGTTTTATTTTAGGAGGTTGAAGTTCAATGACCACCCTCTTCTAGCCTGAAAGGTTTCAGCAGAGAGATGTGCAATCATTCTAATATTCTTCTCCTTGTAGGTTATGGTTTTCTTATATATAACTGCTTTCAGAATTTTCTCTTTCATATTAACGTTAGTGAATTTAAGAATGATGTGCCTAGGGTATGTCTTGTTTGGGTTGAGTCATGCTGGGGTTCTGAAACTACTATCTGAATTTTAGAATCTCTTGGCATGTCTGGAAAGTTCTCTTTCATAATTTCATGAAGAAGAGCCTCTGTGTTTTTTGAAGCAATTTTCTCACTTTCAGGGATTCCTATAAAGCAAATATTATTTTTCTTTGAATTATCTGAGACTTCTCTGATAGTGAGATCCAGTTTTGCTCTCCATTTCTTTTGATCTTTGCACTCCTGGGCTTCTTCAAAAGCTATATCTTCAATGTCAGAGATCCTTTCTTCTGCCTGTTCCACTCTGTTACAGAGGGATTCTACCATATCTTTCAGATCCTTGAGGGCTGCAACTTCTTGTCTCAGTGTTTCAAACTCTTTGGTCATTTTATCTTTGAAATCGTTGAATTATTGAGATGTCTTTTGAATAATTTCTTGAAATTCTCATTGCCTCCTTTCTTTCATTCTGTTAATCTCATTTCCTATCCAAATTCTGAACTTGATTTCTGACATCCCATAAATTTGCTTGTGGATGTGATCATTAATTGCTTCTGCCCCATCCTTCTTTGGGGGACTTTATCTACTCTGGTTATTCTGGTTACCAGAGTTTTTCCGCTGATTCTGCCACATGGTGAGTTTGCACCATTTGGAAACTGTTTCAAAACCCTTCAGCCTGTGGCTGGCAGTAGCAAAGACCCAAGTGACATGTGCTGCAGGGGGTTGTGCAGGTCAAACAGTCCTCAGGAAACCCAGCTTGGGTGCCCGGGGGGCTGCAGCCAAGCACCAACAACTGCAGGGTGATGTATGGGTCAAACAGTCCTCAGGGCAGCTGGCTTGGGTGCCCAGGGTACTGTTGCCAAGAGGTGGCAGCCTAAGGAAATGCACTCATTAAACAGTCCTCAGTGCGTCTGGCTTGGGTGACTGGGAATGGAAGTTGAGCTGTGGCAGCTACCCAGGGGATGTGCGGGTTTAACAGTACTTGGGGGGCTCATTCAGGTGCCCCATGGGTGGTGGCCAAGCAGCAGTAGCTGCAGGGGGACACGCGGTTCAAACAGTTCTCAGGGTGCCCCACTCAGGTGTCTGGAGGGGCGATGGAAGCAGCAGGGGACACACGCGTTGAACAGTGCTGGGAGCACTCCTCTCAGGTTCCCTGATGCGGCTGCCAATCAGCTGCAGCTGTGCAGGTCAAGCAGTCCTGGGCAAGCCCTGCTCAGGTGCCCAGGGGTGGTGACCTAGCGGGTCAAACAGTCTTAGGGGTGCCCCACTCAGGAGTCTGGGGATGGTGGCCATGTGGTGGCAGCCATGCAGGTCGAGTAGTCTTCTGCCAGTCAGGTGCCTGAGGGAAACCACGAAGCAGCAGCTGTGCGGGGGATGCACAGTTCAAAGAGTTCTGGGGTGCCCCGCTCATGTGTCCGGGGGACAGCAGCCAAGCAGCAGTAGTCACAGGTGACACGCAGGTCAAATAGGCCTTGGTGCACCGGCTTGGGTGCCCAGGGGGCTGTGCCTGAGCGGTGGCAGCCTAGGGGGATGCATGGGTCAAACAGTCCTTGGCCTCAGCGCAGTCTGGCTTGGGTGACTGGGTGTGGCAGCTGAACAGCAGCAGTTACACAGGGAACATGTGGGTCAAACCGTCCTTGGGGGCCCGTTCAGGTGCCCAGGGGGTGGTGGCCAAGCAGCAGTAACTGCAGGGGGATTCGCTGGTCAAACAGTCCTCAGGGCGTCCCACTTGGGTGCCTGGGGGGCAGTGGCCCAGCGGCGGCAGCGCGGGTTGGAACAGTGCTGGGAGCACCCCCTCAGGTTCCCTGGGGCGGCTGCCAATCAGCAGCAGCCATGCAGGTCAAGAAGTCCTGGGTGCATCCTGCTCAGGTACCCAGGGGCAGTGACTGAGTGAGTCAAACAGTCTTAGGGGTGTCCCACTCAGGTTTCTGGGGGTGCTGGCCAAGCGGAGGCAGCTGCAAGGGTCAAACAGTCCTCCGCCATTCAAGTGCCTGGGGGCAGCCATGAAGCGGCAGCTATGCTGGGGTTGTGTGGGTCAAACAGTCCTGGGGCGCCCCACTCATGTGCCCAGGGGGCTGCTGCCAAGTGGCGGCAGCCTAGGGGGACACACCGTTCGAACAGTGTGCCTGACTCAGGTGACCAGGGTTGGCAGCTGAGCGATAGCAGCTACGCAGGGGACACATGGGTCAAACAGTCCTGTGCATGCCTCCCTTGGGTACCTGGAGTGGCAGCTAAACAGTGGGCACCCCGCAGATGGGATAGTCCTCCACCACTTGGGTGCCTAGGGCAGGCGTAAAGCTGAGGCTTCGCTGGGCATGTGTGGAAGAAACAGTCCCACCACACTTGGGTGCCCAGAGGGCTGCAGCCAAGTGACAGTAGCCTGGGGGGACATGCAGTTGGAGCGGTCCTCCACGTGCCTGCTGAAGTGACCGGGGTTGGCGGCTGAGCAGTCACAGCTACGCAGGGGACACACGGGTAAAACTGTCCTGGGCACGCCTTGCTCAGGTACCCTGGTGCAGCTGCCAAGTGGCAGCCACCTGAGTCCTCGGTGCACCCCACTCAGGTGTCCAGGGCAGCAGCCAAGCAGCAGCAGTGTTGTAACCCAGCCCTCTTTCCCCTGCCCACTCCTGTTCCCCAGCCCTCACCTGTTCCCCCCACCCTCTCCAGCCCATTTCCCTCCTCCTCCCTTCTCCCCCCACAGTCGACTCCAGTAACAAGGCAAGTCCCTCCTCCCCCCAGGGTGGCCGAGAACACATTCCCAGGCCCCCTTCTTCCTCCTAGAGTTGCCAAGAACAAGCTTCAGGTACAAGGAAAAAAGTCCCAAGTTTCACAAAACCCCCAAGTTCTCAGTAGATGAGCAATGGTGGAAAACTCACTGAGACTTGATTAATTACTGTTGTATAACCATTGTGATATAAAATGTATTCATTGTCAACTGAAACTGTATTAATTATCGTTCCATTGCTGTATCTATGACTACCTGAGTTGTAACCCCCCTTAACCAGCCACCTTTCGCTTCTGAAATATGCTTACACAAAGCCTATAAAAGGTAACTCACCCTCACACCTGGGCTGCTGACTGTCTCTCGGAGCAGCAGCCCCTACAGCAGGTAAAATAAATTACTAATTAATTAACCTAAGTGGGGGTCCGAGTCTATTTTTCCAGGTCCCCTAAGTTATTTCAGTGCCTTACAGACAACTTAGAGGTAAATTGTAGAATTCAAATATATGCAGAAGAAAGAAGGCGGTGTTCACCTGTTCACCTACCATTACAGAAGACGAAAGGCAGGAGAGATCAGGGCTCAGGACTACTGTGCAGTTCCTGAGAATTTGGAGAAGAGTGTATCATAGAATATTTTGTACTGAGAGTTGAATTTTTTTAAATTGAGAATTATTATGTGCCATGAACCCTGCTGGTTACTTAACATGGCTTGTTATAATTAATTCTCACAAAATCACTGCAAGAAATATATTACTATTGTTGTGGTACAGATAAATAAAAAAGAGCTCTCAGATTAAGTTATTGGTGAATGAAAGACCGTGCAAACAGTAAATGACAAAGCCAATGTTTGTGCTTCAGCCTGATGGGCCACTGAGTCCATGTTCTGTCCACTGTGCTACCTATATCCTCATGATTTTATCACCCCTTAGAACACGATTCTTGCCATTTCCTACCTTTCACAATTTTCCCTGTTCTTCCAAACCCACCCTCATAGCCCTTCCTGAAATTACCCTACAACCTCAGATTGACGAAGGGGGTTGGATTATAGCCCAAGGTGCAGGCCACCTGGCCTGCCATATGCTGAAAATGATTCCCAGTGCTGTACGTACCCAGGGCAATAATGACAGACGAAGACATACTGGAAAGCAGAATGAAGACATGAGCCTAATGCACAACCAACTTGATAGGCAGTGGCCCAAACAAGCTGCAAGTAAAAAGTTAAATAAAAGTTTAAAGTCATTTTCATTAAATTTGTAGTGTTCACACTGTGGGGCTTTTTGTTTCTTTCTTTCTTTCTTTTTTTTTTTTTTGAATCAGAGCCTCAAGCTGTCCCCCTGAGTAGAGTGCCATGGCTTCACAGCTCACAGCAACCTCCAACTCCCTGGGTTCAAGTGAGTCTCCTGCCTCAGCCTCCCAAGTAGCTGGGACCACAGGCGCCCGCCACAATGCCCAGCTATTTTTTGGTTGCAGCCATTATTGTTGTTTGGCAGGCCTGGGCTGGATTCGAACCCGCCACCTTAGGTGTATGTCACTGGCGCCTTAGCCGCTTGAGCCGCAGGTGCCAAGCCATGGCTTTTTGTTTCTTAATTGCTTGCTGAAAAATATTGGCTTCAGATTTTAACATTCTCATCTCAACTTGATGTTATTATTTTTAAATGTCCTTTCAATGATGGGAGTTTACTTACAATCAAAGGAAGATTCATATACTCGTGATGGATTGGTTCTGACAATGAATCATTGCCATAATTCATAAAGACGCAGGGAATGGGTAATTGGCAAGGAGCAGAAGAGCAGCAAAAGGCAATTTTACTTTTGCAAGTAATAACAGGAAATCTTGTCAACCTTGTGTTTTTGTATCACGTTTCCCCAATACTAATTTTCTGTAAGCATCATATGAAAAATACAAAACATATTTCTTCAACAGTATCAAAATGTAATTTTTGTTTATAAAAATATACTATTCCTGGTTATTTTCATCATCTGCATTTCATCCTGTGACTCATCCAGAGAAGATTGTTCAAGGCTTTCTTTCCTTTAAGGGTCATTTAATGTTGCTTAAATGTAATTGAGGTCATTTTATCACTTTATTTCCTGATGCATCATTTAAAATAACCTATTGTGGTATATCAACATCATAATAAGCAGATGAATGTTTGTGGGTATCCAAGAGATAATGTGTTATGCTTATATCAATTAATAGGCAACGTGTGCTTTATAAAGTAGGGTAGCTTTCAGGCACACAACTCAGATGGCACACTTCAGACACATGCTTGGATAAATTGAAGAGAAAAGGTATTTCTGAGACGAAAGAGGTCCAAAATCATGGATCTCCGGAGCTCTGGAGTTCGAGACCAGCCTCAGCAAGAGCATGACCCTGTCTCTACTAAAAATAGAAAAACTACCCAGACATTGTGGTGGGTGCCTGCAGTCCTAGCAACTTGGGAAACTGAGGCAAGAAGATTGCTTGAGCCCAAGAGTTTGAGGTTGCTGTGAGCTATGACACCATGACACTATACTGAGGGCAATAGAATTATACTCTGTATCAAAAAAAATCATTAAACTTTTATTATTTTATTTTTACCTGAGTGTAATGGCCAAACTTCGCATTTGATCAAATACCTCAAAAATCCATATTCAAAATCGTTAGCTTCATCATAAAAAGACTGTATTACATCCGACCATGATTTGGGAGCAGTGGACATCATCAAATTCTCCCTGCAGACAGCAACTAAAAATTAGAAAAGACAATAAACCAGTAGTTAGACCAATACCTGTAAAAATTTCTCATCGAGGGTGGGTGCCTGTGGCTCCAAGGAGTAGGGCGCCAGCCCCATATGCCAGAGGTGGTGGGTTCAAACCCAGCCCCGACCAAAAACTGCAAAACAAAAACAAAAACAAAAAAACTCAACGAAAACTATTAAAATAGTATACTATTTATACTATTTTTGTTTCTGTGATCAATATCACCTCCTTCAGATAAACTGACTGATCTGTGGGATATATCTAGTTCAAATTCTAAAGCAATTCTTTTAGAATCTGAAGCTCTGTCCTTGACCCCCACTCATCATAAATAGCTCTTTTTAAACTGTAGATGCTGATTTACTTTCAAACTGATCACATAGCTTAACATAGTTCATGGTCATCATTTTGATACTATTGATAAATTCATTGACATTCAATTAATCAGCAAATATTTATTATTTGCTATACCTTCATAGTACACATGTAGGAGATATTTAAAATGTTGCCACATTGTTTTTGTATGCTGGCACTTACATTGGCGAAATAAGAGGATCACTTGTGAAAACAGATCGAATGTCAGATGGGGTGCCTAGTGGGAAGATGATGAACTGAAAGACGGGTGAGTGAGTATCAATGATGTGTTTGTGATAAGGAGCAGGCTGCTCTAATTTTAGTAAAATATGTAAAACAGGTAGAGTAGAGTGGACAGATAGAATGGAGCAGACGGAGGACCGTGGAAGACAGAGACTTAATTCCCTGTTAACCTATTTACATTTATACTCTAGAAAATTATTTTAACAAACACACAATAATTATTTTTCACCAGGAACTCATAGTCTGGTAGATTTGTTGTACTATATTCAGTAGTAGCTTTTTAATTTTCAAAATTTCTGTTTTTAGTTATTTATTTTTAATTGACAAATAATACTTGTGTTTATTTATTTTTTGGTATTGAGTTGCTTGAATTCCTTATAAATTCTGGATATTAACCCTGTTCCAGATATATAGTTTACAAATATTTTCTCGTATTTTGTACATTGCCTCCTCATTCTGTTGATGGCTTCTTCTGTTGTGCTGAAATGTTTTAGTTTGATAAGTAAATAGTAACCCCATTTTTCTATTTTGCTTCTGTTGCTTGTGTTTTGAAGTCATATCTAAAAAATCCTTCTCCAATCTACTGATAGGAGGCCAGATTCTTTCTTCTGCATGTGGATATCCAATTTTTTTTTAGCACCACTTAAGATTCCTCAAAGAACTAAAAGTAGACCTATTATTTGACTCAGTGATAAAGAGACTGTTCTTTCTCCAAAGTGCATTGCTGGCACTTTTGTCAAAAATCAGTTAGCTGTGGATGCATGAATTTATTTCTGGCATCTCTGTTTGGTGCCTTGATCCATGTGTCTCTTTTTATACTAATACCATGCTGTTTCGGTCACTATTGCTTTGTAGTATATTTTGAAGTCAAGTAGTGTGATGTCTTCAGCTTTCCTTTTTCTTTTTTTTCTTTACTTCAGTTTTTCTGCTCAAACTTGCTTTGGCTAATTGAGGTCACTTGTGCTTTCATAAAGAATTTAAAATTATATTTATGAATTGCAAAATTGAATCTGTAGATTGCTTTGAGAAGTATGAATATTTAGCAACATCAATTCTTCTAATCTATAAACATGGGATGTGTTTTTTATTTATTTGTGTCCTTTTTAATTTATTTCATTCATGTTTTATATTTTTCAGTGTGTTAGGTCTTTCACCTTCTTAGTTAAACTTGTTCCTAAGTATTCTTTTTTTTTTTTAGCTATTTTAAATTAGTTTGTTTTCTTGATTTCTTTTTTTGGTTCTTTAATTTTGAAGTATTTAAATAATTCTTTTTTTTTTTTTTTGCAGTTTTCAGTTGGGGCTGGGTTTGAACCCGCCACCTTCAGCATATGGGGACGGTGCCCTACTCCTTTGAGCCACAGGTGCCACCCAAAATGCTACAGATTTTTTAATGTTGATTTTGTATCCTGCAACATTACTCAATTTGCTTATCAGTTCCAATAGTTTTTGGTGACGTTATCAGAGCTTTCTAAATATAAAATTATGTCACTTGAAAACAGGGGCAATTTAACTTTCTTCATTCTAGTCAGATGCATTTTATTCCTTTCCCTTAACTAATTACCTGGGCTAGGACTTGCAGTACTATGTTGAATAGAAGTGGTGAAAGTAAATATTTTTATTTAGTTCCAGATTTTAAAGGAAAACTTTCACCCTTTCCTTATTTAGTATGATGTTAGTGCTGAGACATTAAACTTTATTGAGATGAATATATGGCTTTTGTTTTTCATTTTGTTAGTATGGTATATCACATTTATTGATTAAAGATGTTGAACTATACTTGCTTTCTGGGGGTAAATGCAATTTGATCATGATGAATGATCTAATGTGTGCTGAATTTGATTTCCAAGTATTTTATTGAAGATTTTTGCATCTATCTACAGAAACATTGGCCTGTAATTTTCTTTTCTTAGAGTGTTTGTTCTTGTCTAGCTTTGCTTATCAGGGTTATGCTGGCCTCATAAAATGCATTTGGAAATATTCTTTTGTTTTAATTTTTTTGGAAGAATATGAAAAAGATTGGTAGTAGTTCTTTATATGTTTTGTAGATTTCAATAGTCAGGTCCTCGGCTTTTCTTTGATGAAAGACTTGTTATTACAGATTCAATGTTATTACTTAATATTGGTCTGTTCAAATTTTCCACTTCTGCCCAATTCAGTTTTGATAGGTTGCCAGTTTGGAGCAATATTTTTGCAAATAAAATTACATTTTTGAGAATAAAATTGGGCATGGAGTTAATAATGGATGAATACCTAAATGGGTTTAAGTTCAGAAAAAAAAATACGTAACATTTTCTTTCATTATAACTTTTGCCTTTGACCACTAACAAAAACTCAAGGCTCATCCTATGGTTTTGGCATGAAGCAGTAGAACTAATGAAATTCAGGGACAGAGATTTTGAAATTGTGGGAAGAAAGCAGAAAAGGAAGTAATATATACATGTGCAGAGCTAGGAATGATAGTTAAAATAAAAAATTCAACTTCGTAAACGTCTGTATCTCTCTACTTCAATGACTTTCAGTTAATTTTTCGTTGTTATAAAATGACACATTATTTATTGGAGAAGTTCTACTTGCAATTGATTTGCCGTTGATTAGGAGGACTGCCAGACATAGTGCACTTCTTTGCCCGGTTTTCAGCGTTCTTTGCGGCTTCAGCATTCCATGTCTTGGAATAAATGACAAACATTTGGAAATTAAAATATGAAGCTTTCAGCAGCCCCAGTTTCCTAATGGATGAGACATTGGCCTCCTATAAAATATGAAGCATGCACAAAATAATGCTGAAGTACATGATTACATTGAAAACAAATAATGCTTATTTGATCAAATCAATTTCTAACATGTTTCATTTTTCCATTATTCTACCAAAAGACATATTTCTTCCTTTCCTAAATGATTTAATTGCATGTATCATGAAGTATCTTTCTATATGGGAGTCACAGAATAAAATATTTTAGGAAAAAGTAGTCCTCCATCATCCCAGAAGCAAAATGAACATTTCAAAATCAAGTTGTTATGTTTTAGTTGGGCACCCATTGGTGACAAAAACTTTTTTAGCCTTGGACTATGGTAATTTAGTGAGAACTAAGATCTAAGTATACGCTCCTGTCCCTCTTGTTACCCTGTCTGTAGCAGCCTTCATAGATTCATAAGCTGGATAAGATGCCAGACGCTATGTTAAGCATTAGGAAGTTTGTGTTCTACTAAATGAAATAAAAAAGTGGGAAGGACAAAACAAATGTCCATTCTGTTCCACACAGAAATACAGAAAACCCAGGAAAACCAGTGCAAATGTTATCATAATTCAGACAAGTTAAGTGAAGCTTATTGGCAGTTACTTTCACAAAAAAAAAAATAGTTTCATTCTATGTCGAGAAGCGGTGTTCAAAACAGAGCACACTTACCTGGTGTCATAGACAAGGCAATGTCAGTCATTTATGGCTGTGAGGAATTCATCCCATACCTCTCCCAAAGCACACTACCTCAGAAATAAAGCTGAACGTAAGGCTCAGTAGAAAAATTGATTCTTATAGCCTAGAGAATCACCAGCTTCCATGGAATTTGAGAGTTGTGATGAACGGGAAGATGACAGATTCTATTTCCCATTTCTCCCCTCTGAAGACCACACATTTAGCTTTAAGTGTATACTAAATACCTCCTAAAACAGTTCATCATGGCACTCACTGCTAAATAGTTTTTAAAATTTATTCAGCTATAGTATTCTTTCCAATATCTTCGAACTGTTGACTCTAGCTTAATGATCTGAGAAAATCCTTAACAAATCAAATTCATTTTTCATATAAAAATAGTTTAAATACTTTAATTGGGAAGAGAAATAAGAACTCATTTGTATCGACTAACACAAATGTTCCTGGCATTTTATTTACTTTAATATTATCTCTATTATTCCTCATAAAAATATAGCAAAGTTTGACTAATTTCCATGAAGGGAAAGAAAACTGAAGTCATTCCCAATTAAGTAACTAGCTTAGTGTGAACCATCATATCCTCCCTGATTTGTTATTTCATTTATGAATCTCCTCCTTCTTCCTGCGCTGGTACCTCACTATGCTAATCAACATCTTCTATAGATGTTCCTCTTATTAATGTGCTACCCAAATGCACACACACTATATCTGATATGACCATAGCAGAAAACAGTGGGGCTCTCATTTAAAGACACATTTTAAGACCTACAAGTGAACCTTTCTAAGAATAGAATAGGAACGTTTTGGCACAA
>CAUYQV010022833.1:0-15782 GCA_963574575.1 Galagoides demidoff
TCATCATCTTTTCCCAGCATTACTCTGAGAGCCTCCTCACTGACGTTCCCTGTCCATGATCTATTAGTGGAAAGATTTGGCTGAATCTCAAGTTACTTTATTCATGTCCTGGAGCCCTTTCCATCATAGAACCCAACTAACCATTCATGTATTTAATACAGAAGCACTTTAGAATAGTTGCTTAAATGTTCTCTTCTGGGCATAATCAGAAAATATTCTCACAGGAAAAAGAAACAAATTAAAACGGAAAAACAAATTAAAAAACTAAAACTAAAAAAAAAAATATTTCCAACAAAAATACAGCAGAAGAACCCATTGTCTTTCTTAATCTCCCTCCCCCACCCTCAAACATTCTCATCAATTCATACAAACTCTCTACATGCTCTAAATTTCAGATGAACTTAAAATATTTTGCCTGGAAGAAGAAATAAAGACTCTCTCTCTCTATGCTAAAATCAGAATAAGATTAAAAATTCCTTGCAGACTTACAAATTGACTATGTGGAAACTAGGAAGTATTTTCTTTTCGATATAATTTTGTTCTTGGCTACTGGTTTCCAGATTTATTGACTTGGAAAATTAAGACATTCCTATGAGGTATTTTATGCTTGTCACTTCCTAAAATCACTGCCCATTTAATTTATAAAACCCAGACTCAGACAGCTTCCTTTTAAAACCCATGGGACAACATTGAATTTTATTTTTTCTCCATAAATGTAATCAGCATTACAAACTCTAGAAGAGTGGTTCTCAACCTTCCTAATGCCGTGGCCCTTTAATACAGTTCCAGTGGATTGGGACCCACAGGTTGAGAATTGCTGCTCTAAAAGGAGCCCTGAAGACCCCAGGGCCCCCCTGGAGCTGTGTAGCCACACTCTTGCCAGTGGTTGTTCCCAGTAATGACAAACAGCACACCTGTCAGCTTGATCACTGGTGCCCACAAGCCCTGTGCTCACAGTGACAAGGATACATCAGCCTGACCTCGTGCCCACGAGCTCTTTGTTCATGATGATGACACATCAGCCTGACCACTGGTGCCCACAAGCTTTGTGCTCACAGCAATGAAGATACAGAGTTCCCCCATTCAGGGCTAGACAGGGACCCTCATCTTCTAGGCCTGCATAAGCTTAGAAATTAATCTTATCCCAGACCCCTATCTCTCTCTGAGCTCAAGCAAGGTCATAATAAAAAGCAGCCTGGCCAGTGTCTTATCAGGGTGGTTCCTCCTGGGGTAGGGAACAGGTACCCTAATGCCTCTCGCTTGGAGCAAGGCCTGCAAGGCCTGCATTCCTTTGCTTATTTTAGGATTATTTTTCTGGACAATTGTGACATGTTCCAGACGAACATCTCCCCCACACTCCTGCCTGCAGGATAGGGAAGGTAGTATATACATCCCTAGACAGCAAGCCCAAAGGGACAGCCCACTTGGGCCCCCTCCATTGGTTCTTCTTTCTCTTATCTATCTCCTCTCTCTTTCAATAAACTCTGTCCTTTTGCTTATTCTCATGGTCTGTGGTTTCATTCTTCGAACCTTAAAATCAAGGACCCGACAGAAATTCCGGGCAGTCTCTCCTGCTGTCGCCTCAGAACACACGTGGAAGTCACGCATAGAATCGGCCATTCTGCCCGGAGTGAAGGCTGGCTGCACTCTGAGCAGAGCACTCACTCCCCCAATCTTTGTCAAGTGATGCCAGCTCTTATTTTTTAAATGACAAAGGAAAGGCAATCTCACTGTTCCAAGCCCTTCTCCCCTCTACAGAATAACAACACAGGACAGAATGAGAGAATGAGTGTTTGGTAAGTGACAGAGGCAAGTGCCAGGAAGAGACTGAGAAGAACGAGGGAGGGTCACAAGCTGTGGAGTCTGTAAGGGAAAAATGAAGGTTATCCTTCACATAAAAAACAGACCAATTGGGGGAGGGACCCTGTGTTGGAATAGAGAAGTGAAACTCCAGCCTTAGGCTCGGTCCATGGGGAATTCAATTTAACAGGAGAGAACAGACATAGATTTCTTATTGTGATTTTCACCCATTCAATGCAAATGTCTTGTATATCAGTTGTGTCAGGTGCTATGCCTGAGGGGTTCAGCAGTGGAGGCACCCATGGTCCTTGCCCCCAGGAAGCTTATTGGTGAGCATGGCAGACATTACACACATGAATTATACAAATAATTATGTGATTTGAATTGTGATAAACATCATAAAGGAAAAACACAGGGCACCAGAAGAATTAAAAACAAAGGAGCACTTGCAGAGTGGGATTCAGGTCGAGTGTCTCCAGGGAATACAGGCAAAAGTTCCCCTTGGCCCTCTGAAGTTTCACTGAAAATCAGAAAAACTGATTAATATGACTCACAGTGTGAGTCAGATTAATAGGAGAATCGGCATATAAATTTATTTAATGTGTATACACGGAAGTCTTCAGAATGAAGAACTCAAAGATAAAGAGGATATTATCCATTTTTATGCTTAGGTTCAGCAAAATATGGATAGCCAAGTATAAATGTGGTCGGACGAGGGTCTGCTCTGGTGCTAACTCACTGAGTCAGGAAACCCGGTCAGGACTCTCGGACTTTTCCTGGCCTCTCTGAACACGCATTTCTTCCTGTGGAGCACGGCTCTTGCTGGAATGAGGGGTCTCATGACCAACAGTCATACAAGGTGGGTCAAATGATTTCTTTATGACCAGTCTTTATACAGAATATTTTTAGGTTTGAAGGCTGGCTTTGGGAAAAAGGGGTTCTGGTTTCTATGACCCACTTTGGGGAAGAGGGTTTCTAGTTTATCCAATTAGCCTCAAGGGAAGGATGGGACTGAGAAACAGGAGGGCAGGAAAATGTCAGAGAAAGGGGTTTTCTGAGGCCCTTATTTGGGGGTGTTCTTTCCAGAGTCCCAACAGAAATGATTTTTAAGCCTGCGAAGGATGTGAAGGGGCAAGCCAAGTGGAGAAGATTCTAGACAGGGGGAATAGCATGTTGGAGATCCTGAGTGTGGAAGAACTTAGCACACCGAAGGACAGAAAGGCGGCTAGAGTGGGTTGGAACAATGGCGCTGTTACTGAACGGACCTGGGGGCCCGGTCTATGAAATGAAGCCGGATTCCGATCCAAGATTTGCAGCAGGAGAAACAAGTGTTTATTGCTTGGTGCCAAGCAAGGAGTACAGGCAACTAATGCTTAAGACCCAAATTCCCTGATGGTTACAAGCAAAGGTTTTTAAAGGCAGCAGTACATTTCAGGTAAGCAAAGTTGCAATTAAATTATAAACCAATACACGGAGGTTATATATCAGTTTGGCCCCCAAAGGTGGGATAACTTAAAGTGAATGGATTTAGAGATTCTTTGGTGATTGGCTAAAGAGACATTGGTTCTTGGCATCAGTGGAAAGTGTTCAGGAACTGAAACACTCTGGTGACTCAGGCTTGCTTGGAGGACTATTGTTATGACTACCTTTGGGCATTGCCAGTTGTTCATTTACTTTCCATGTCTTTCTTTTTGTTTTTGTTTTTTTTTTAAAGAAGAATACCTTTATTGTTTAAAGCATAAAGAAAGATAAACAAAAATTGGTATAAATGAAGATCAAAGAAAAGCTCATTTACTTGTCAAGGTTAGCTAGGTGCTCAGAATTTCCCTTAAAGGCACTCAAAATTGTTCCTTCCCATTCATGCTGGAAGGGGCCTACTAGGCCACTAGAAGGGGCCCTCACTCCATCTCAGCACCAGAGAGCTCAGGTGGGCCATAACGCCCAGGGATTTTAGGCAACCCCCGGCCCTTCAGTTCCTAAACTTTGGTTCTGAGTCACATTGAGGCAAGAAAGTAAAAGCAGAATTAAAAGAATCTGTCCTAGCTGCCCTGTGTAGGCCTCAGCCAAGCCGCAGGCATTTCTGTTGTCTGTATGTTTCTTCCTTGACATACAAGGGGCCTAGATTGTAACCTAGTAACTTTCCTGGACTTCCGTTGCCTTTGAGGGCAGGTGGTCTGACCAGTCTCAAGGACGCAGGTGAATCTGACCTTCCCCCCTTGAGCCTGGGACCTTGAGAATGATGTCATGTCTCTCTCTGTTTTATGACCCTCGCATGCACTCCCGCCCTGAAAAGTGGATAAAAGAAAGGCAAGAGATTGAGTCGGGGGTGGGGAGCGCCTCGGTTTTGGAGACACGCTGGTGTTCTGAGTTATCCCCGGCCAGAATAAACCTGCTTCCTCTAATCAACTGGTGCCTGGAGTCTTCTGTCTGCGTCGGTTTCCTGCTACAATATCTACTGCAAAGTGCCAACCAGCTCATCTACCACCGTGCAGGAAGTCACCTTGTTTTGAGGCCACTGTTCCCTGTCCTGAACCTTCAGCAGAGTATAAATTTATGTCCTAAAGTAGTTTATAGATATTAGTGGAGGAAATGACAAGTAAGAACAGACCAATAGCTATTCAAGTGACTGATATTTGGGGCACTGGGTCAGGTTCCAGGGGTCTCTCTTAAATCACACATTGGGAACTAACTACCAGCGTCACCAGATAGGGGAGCAAGAAGGGAAGGCTGCCAGTCTGACAATGAATCAAAGCAACCACTTCTCAGCAAATGGTTCCCTTTCCTTCTTCCTAAATCCCACTGCTGCTCTCTTTGGCCTTAAATCTTAATATTTGGGAAAGGGAGCCAGTTCTATAGTGCAAGGTTTCAGAATTATAATTGTGCCAGTTTCTTGTTCCTGCTTCATTGCAGGCCCTCAGTTGACAGTGATGCAGACCCCCTCTGCTCAGGGCTGGATATGGACTCCACTGTCCAGTCCTAAGCAGGCTCATAAACCAGTTTGATCAATGTTCTGTCTAAGCTGACACTCCCTGGGAAGAGCCGACTGCCCCAAACATGACCACATTCCTACACAATTTTTAAAATTAATTTCTGATGACAGGCCTCTGATGTCAATGGCTATGACACATTTTAGACATACATTCCAGTTCCCCCAAAAGGCTGCATATCAATGCCTGGACAGAGAGCCAAGTCAGCAACCCACTGGGACCCCTCCACTTGCTGGAGGCTTTACTTCTTCTCTTATCTGTAATAAAATCTATCCTGCTGCTTACTTGTGGTAGTCCTTGAATTCATGCTTCAATTTCCCAAGAGCAAGGACTCTGCAGAGAAATTCTGATAACAATGAGAGAGGAAAGATCTTATGCAAAAAGGCTGGCCCTTCAGGACTGGACACTGGGGCAGCTAGTCATCCTGCAGAACACAGTGGCCTACTGCAGTCTCTCATTTGCACTGCAAATTTAGACCCTGGGGCAGGAGCAGCCAACTGCGGGGAAAAGTCCTCACTTCTGGAGGTTGTCATCCTCCATCAGCAAAGAGGTGCAAAAATGTGTTCATTCTTGTGTGGAGGGAAAAGAAGCCATACTCAGTAAAATAACTTAAGGAGGTTTACTCTGAGCCAAATTTGAGGACCATGGCCCAGAGCCACCAAGGAAGTCTTGAGCAAATAGATTTGTAGAGGTGGGTTACAGGTGGCAAATAGACATTGGCCAGATCATATATGAAATATAACTGACCCACGACTATAGCAACCAGCAAAAGAAACCAACTCATTATCTACATTAACAAGCTCAGAAAACCAGCCTAATTAATATCTGTAAATCAGACTTACAAGAAGTCAGACAGCTATCTAGAAAAAGTGAGGAAACCAAACTATACTCCCCGTAATAATCAGCCTCAAATGGCCAGGACTTGATTAATAACTGATAGCTTCCCTAATTTTTGTTCTTGCTTCCAAGGTAGGACAAGCCAAAAAAAGCAGATATGGGATGCCTGCCTACAGCTTCCCACTGCCAACAGACAGAATCGGGAGGTACCTAAAGCCTTTGCTTTTTTCCACCATAAATCTTTCCCCTCCTCTGCCTGCCTTTGAATCTCTGCCCAAACCCAGGTGATGGGGCAGACTCCCTTGTTATAACCGGGTGAGCAAATAACCTTTGCTTGTTCTTTATTTATCACCAAAGCATGGTTCCATTACTTGCTTGGCATGTGACCCATCCCTGATCCTCTCTGCACCTCAGTTTGCTCTTCTGCAGGAACTAATATTGCTAATGCCTTCCTCCTTCATAGTATTGTTTAATTATTATTATTTTTTGAGACAGAGCCTCAAGCTGTTGCCCTGGATAGAGTGCTGTGGCATCACAGCTCACAGCACCACAGCTCCAACTCCTGGGCTTAAGCAATTCTCTTGCCTCAGCCTCCTAAGTAGCTGGGACTACAGGCACCCACCACAACACCTGGCTATTTTTTGGTTCTAGCCATCATTGTTGTTTGGTGGGCCCGGGTTGGATTTGAACCCACCAGCTCAGGTGTATGCGGCTGGCGCCTTAGCTGTTTAAGCCACAGGCACCAAGCCCTCCTTCATAGTATTGTGAGGAAGAAACAAAGGCTTTGTAGACTAAAGCACTAAAGCAACATAAGGTGGTACTACTTTGGATGTCGCTAGGACTCAGGACATAGCACCCCAATATGACTACAGAAGACCAGACTATGCCACCACGAAAGAGACCCCACTGGCCTATTTTGAGAAACTGGAGATACAGCAGAAGCTCTGAAAAGTTGTCCTTTTATGAAAGAAGTGTATATCTATAAAGGAAATCTGTATTTGTAAGGGTGTCTCCCTCTCTGCACCAGAAAAAAAGGGTAACTCATCACTAGAGACTGTTGTCAATGAAGAAAGCACCTTAAATCTTGTGTTAAGTCATTTCATAGAGGGAATGGTCTGGAAAGGGGTAAAAATGTTTTCTATTTCTCTAAAACCTCTCCTACTCTTTTTGGGAAATTAAAACCTGCATCCCTGCCTCAAGCCGCGGGGGGGGTGGAGGGTGGAGAACATGGTCCAGAGGGGGAGGAGAGCATCCTTTGTTCTCTGTGCCACAGCAGAAGGCTCAAGGGAATTGGCCCCTTGGAGTCAGGAGATGGTCTTATCTGAAGATGAGATCAATCAGAACCACCAACTATGTATATAACAACAACCTGAAGCTGAAAACCTCCCCGCATTGAAAGCTCTGTATTTCTGCTCATATGCAGAACCTTCATACTTCAAGGTTCCAGAAAATTAATAAACTTCTGTTTCCTTGTCCTCAAACCACTTGTCCTAATTCTTCTGATGGGGCTTTGGGGACAAGAGCTGAACTTTCAGTAACACGTCTCTCTTCCTCTTTCTCCTTCCTTCCTCTCCTCATTGTTAATAGTTTCTATTCTCTATGGCTAGATTGAAGATTTTTAAAATTATAAAAACCCTGCAAGCTTTCCCTACTTGGGAACAAATGGCAATCTAGTGGGCTTGAGAGTATTTTAAAAGAAATAGAGTTTGATTATTTCCAAGGACAAAAAGAAAACACCAGTTGAAAGAGATATAAGAAAATCTTATGTTTAATGGGTAAGAGTTGAAATCAGCCTATTCATTGTTAGAATGCAAATTCAGACTCACAAATAGATGAGCATTTGCCTTGTTTATATTCTTAATTCCATTAGCAAATCTTATTCTCTGAGATGTGAGGCATAAAATCCCATTACAGAGTAATATTCATCACAAAAATTAATCCCACATTCTCCTATAATTGCAAATATTAATCCCTAGAACCAACTCCAGTGTTTTCTTGACAAGATTGCAATAGAATTTCCACACATCATAGCTTGGCATAGTAGATGTTGTCAGAGTAACTACACCTGCCTCCCCTGTGTGGGCCTGGAGGGGCAGTTCCAGCAGTGGTTCCCAAGCCCGGTGTACATCAACATCAGAATCGTCTGGAGCATTTGTTAAAACACACATTGCTGCCCCACCCCCACCAGTCAGAGTTTTGATAGAGCCCAGTGATTTGAATTTCTAAGAAGTTCTCTGATTATGCTGTTGCTGGTACTGATCCAGGGGCCAGACAATATGAAACCCTGCCTCAGGAGCTCAAGACAAATCAACCTTCCCCTGAAGATACATACTAGGTTATGGGATTTCTCACTGAGATCAAGCCTCTTATCCTTAGAAAACAAAAGGTCATCAGGCATTGACATTCTTACCAAGATACAAATGACAGGCATTAGCTCCTACCGGAACCTACCTTGGGAGGTTTGAGGGGAGGAGGATGGAGTGGGGAGGGGTGACGAGAGCTAAACCTGAGCCCACACCACCTTGTCTAGCGCCCCCGGCAGCTCTCCAATCAGAGTCTCTCCCCCTACGGGGGAAATGCTGGTTTCTATCATCATTAGGTTGTAAGGGAAATGAGAAAAGGCTTGCTGAGAAAGTCAAGGCCGCATCGACCGATTCTGAATCCTTCCCAACCTGCCAGTCTCCCGTCCTCATCTCCGGCACTGGGAGTTCTTGCCATTTCTCAAACGGTAACTTTAGAACCAGAAAAGATGAATGGCACATTTATAACAGGTATGTTTTTGTTACATGCAGAATAAACTGGATAGATGGTGGGGTTGGGGTCCCAGTTCCCTGTACCCAGTTGACCTGGTTCAATTACTCAGCTGAGCTAGAAAGTTCAACTGAGGTACAGCGGGGATGAAAAGGGAGAGTGAGTGGAAAACTGAAAACGGAACTGGAGCAGCACAGGCAGCGTGACTAGAAAGCAAAAGTCACCTGCACGAGCTTCAGTGTAACAAGGAGAATTGCTAATTTAAGAACAAAGAGAGGCTCGGCGCCTGTGGCTCAATCAGCTAAGGCGCCAGCCACGTACACCTAAGGTGGCGGGTTCGAATCCCCAGCCCGGACCCACCAAACAACAATGATGGCTGCAACCAAAAAATGGCCGGGCGTTGTGGTGGGCGCCTTGGTCCCAGCTACTTGGGAGGCGGAGGCAGGAGACTCGCTTGAGCCCAGGAGTTGGAGGTTGCTATGAGCTGTGATGCCATGGCACTCTACCCAGGGGGATAGCTTGAGGCTCCCTCTCAAAAAAAAAAAAAAGAACAAAGAGAAAGTTTTTAGCACTTCCGAGGAGAGTTGGAAGTGGGCCCTCTCCTGATGGAGACAAGGTGAGAGAGACGAGGAGATGCAGAGGTAGAAACGTGCTCTTCCTCTCAGTTTGAAAATGGCTGCAGCTCTTTCACGGACCTCTTGGTCTTTTCTATTGGTCATTGATTATTGTCTTTTTCTCTTGGTCATTGGTTACCTAGGTGACCTCACATCCAGATTCTTATGGGCCCTCCAGACTTCCTGAGTCAGCAGGCCAGGCTTCCCTCCTAACCCCCTTGAAGCCCCTTCTTTGTGTCCCTTCTCAATAGATTTTTATTAGTCCCCTTTACCTGGAGCTCTAAGAAGGCTGAAGTCAGCAAACTGTATGCATTTGAGCAGGACAAAGCAGTGGGGTCAATAATAATTAGGTGCCCACTTCTCTGAGCAAGTCTGAGGAATACACAAGAATTGGTGATGTCCTACCTTGGAGTAGAAGGACCTCCGAGAAGGATGAGTCAACAGGCTTGAAGTGAGGAGCTCTGGAGGAGAGGTGAGTCCAGGCAGGACACCAAGCAGTGGTGCTGTGTTTCTTGGCTGTTCAGATGATGATTGGAGGCCACTCCTTGATTTCACCGACTTCTTCGCAAGAACACCCAGCACTCAAGCCCCAGAGTAGTACTGCAGGGAGGCAGGGGCAGCTGGTCAGCAGTGGTTGTGTGGGACATTTCTCTGGTATCAGGGGCTTCATAGCATAATTCATTAACATGGTGGTTGTTAAGACAATGATAAAGGAATTTAGAAATGAAAGCAAGACTTTCCATAGTAGGCTTATTCTGCTCATTCCAGTATCAGTACCTCTCTGATTCACTTGGAAGTTGGCTAACTAGAATCAGAATACATGTTATAATAAGTGTCGTTTATAGGTTGATTATCTGGGATGCCCAAGTAGAGGTGAAACGAACACAATTTCTACGCGAAATAATAAGAACGTAATTGCCTCTAGGAAGGATTTTATTGAAAAAGCAGATCCTATTGAATCAATATACTGGTGTAAACATTAATCTCATTTAAAAAAATACCTTCACAGCCACACCTAGACGTATTTAACCAAAGGTTTGGGTACCGTGACCTAGCCATGTGGGCACATAAAATAAACCATCACATTTGAGACAATGGTGGGGTCCTACTGGGTTTCAAAAGATTTATGTCAGACCTGAAAACGGAAGCTAAGGCAGCAACTGTATTAAACAAATACATACCGGATCAGTATAGACTCGATTTTCCTGTGAATATGTTTAATGGTGGTAATAAGAATGTGATTATTACTAACCCAGAAGCATAATAGTCTGTCTGTTGTGCTTATGTGCAATAATTTTGCACGTAATGAAGTACAATTACAAAGGTGTGGTTGTGGAAATGGGGCAATTTTTCTGCAACAGAAGTTGCATTGGAAGCTGTGTTTGGAACCGCTATGGCATAGGGATTTTAACCAATCGCTTTGACAAAGTTGCATAATAACTATTACTAATGAGGCTTTGGTTAACAAAAATGCCATAGTGGTGTCGAAATCGATATTAAGGAATTTGATTCTTAAGGGGCTGTTTCAGTATTTCAAGTTTCTTCAGTACTTAACACTTCCATACAGGCTGATTCTTCAAATGTTTGATGTAATAGAGGGCATAGCCTACCTCTTGTTTTGAAGCAAGTTCTTTCCCGATTTTAAGTGTTACTGCTGTTAGCAAAGAGAGTGACCCTGCAGAGGAGACGGCGCTCCATGCTCCGTAAGCACCTACAGTCTGGGTAGTCTGAGCACTGGCAAATGTCCCAGAAGGACTGAGAATACTCCAGGCCCGATACATTAACACATAAGAACACCCCTGTAAGATGGGCCTTTGGATCACGTGACGTATAATGTAAATCTCGAAAATAATAGAAATCAGTCTACAAAGTCACCTGTCCGTATAGATAGGGCATAGTGGAAATGGGAAAAATATATATATTGAGATAGTTAACTTGGTAAATGTATATTTTTTTTATCATTGTCACCTATTTGTCTCAAATGTGATGGTTTATTTTACGTGCCCACATGGCTGGGTCATGGTACCCAAACCTTTGGTTAAATACTTCTAGGTGTGGCTGTGAAGGTATTTTTTAAAAATGAGACTAATGTTTAGACCAGTAGAATTTGAATAAAGCAGATTACCCCTCCCCTATGATGGGGGTGGACCCCATTTAATCAGTGAAAGGTCTTTGGAAAAAGAGTGAGATTTTCCAAAGAAGGAAAATTCCAGCCGCTGACTGCCTTTCGACTGTAAAATAACTTAAAGGGCTTGGAAAAAATGGACTTGGACCCACACTGATGTAAATTATTGGTGATTTATTCTCACCTGCACACAGGGCCGTTGTCCTAAGACAAGCGGCCCTGAAGTGCAGGGTTTTTTGTCTTTTATACCCTTTTTTGTGTACAAGGAGCATTGCTGTTGGCAGGGCACCATTGGCAGGGTTACAGTTTGGGTTTACAGTTTAGGTATCAATGGTTGCAGCTTGGGTGGCAGTGGTTATGGTAGCAATGGTTACAGTTCAGATAGCAATAGTTACAGTCTGGGCAATAATGGCTACAGTTCTGTTCCTGGCAACCCTAGGGGGAAAAGAGGGGCCTGGGAACTGGCTGAGATGCGTGTTCTCTGCCACCCTGGGAGGGGGGGGCATGGCATGGGAATGGGCTGGGTTACAACTGGAGCTGAAACATTGGTTCTTTTTCCTGTAGGGCAGGGTAAGCTGGCAGGCTGGAAACTCAAGAAGGAGTTAATGCTGCATGTTTTGGCAAAATGTCTTTTTCTCTGGGTATTATATATTTGTTTAATATAGTTGCTGCTGTAGCATCCATTTTCAGGCCTGGCATAAATCTTTTGAAACCCAGTAGTACCCCACCATCTTCTGCCTAGTTAAAACTTTCCCCAGGCTGTGTGGTGATGTGAGTTATACTCTGTTGTTCATTCTTCATCCCGTTGACCCAACACATCCACAACAGCAGCTGATCATGACAAAACCTGATGGTCAGCACCAGAGTCATGTAAATGGGTTTCCCCTGCCACACAAGTTATCTTTAAACTAGCCAATCCACAACGCTTGTGGGGAGACCTGGACAGCACCCCTACTCCTCCACAAAGCATTAGTCCCACAGATCCTCTATTTTTGCTGTCAGATCAACCCTCTGCCACATCCAAACTTCCTCTTGGTCCCCTAACGGCACCTCTAACCTCTCCGGGATCTGTAAGTAAGAAATCTCTTCTGTTTTATGCATTTGGTCCCACCTCCTCCACACCTCTCTCCTGACCAACACGCCCAAACCTAATCTTCCTCCTGGAGAGTGGCCATCTTGGCTTAGGGTCACTCTCAATACAGAGACCTCAAGGCCAAATTAGAAAGAAATTGTAACAATAAAAACATCAGGAGAACAGGAAACCTTAATTTTTGCTCTTAAGGCTCCTAACGGATTGGATAAGGCTCACCCACATTATTGAAGGTAATCTCCTTTACTTAAAGTCAATTAATTGGAAATGTCTTTATAGCAATACAGATTTGTGTTCCACAAAATAACTGAGTACTATAGCTTAGCCAAATTAGCACGAAAAAATTAATCATCACACTCGCCAGCATTAAATAAGAAAATAAAGCCTGAGCCTTATAGTATATCTGGTAATCATTATATTTCTTATTAAGTAAACTAGCTAAACCGCTGAAGAATTTTACCCTTATTGGGAAAGCAATATCTATCATTGCAGCAGATGTGAAGCACGCCCTTGTAGCTAGCACTGTTTCTATGGTAAATATATGATGTGCTGGTACAATATATTCTACAAGCCCGACTTATGATGTTGCTCGTATTATTTTTATATACCCAAAGGGCTATCTGGGGTCCTAAATGATATGATACATTTTTCTGAATCTAGGTAACATCAGAATAAATCCTTTTATCACATTGGACACAGCCTATTTAAAAAAAAATAAATCCTTTTGGAAAGTCAAAGAATCAGAATAAACATTGATATGAAATTGGGTCTTTGCCTTGCCCTTCCCCAAAGAAGGCGTGTTAATTAATACAGTTAATGTGGCTTTAAGTCCTGGATGCAACAAAAATAGTACAACTGCAGTAATCAATGTATAGTATATTTTAAAAATGTTGTGTTTGGGATAAACCCAGGCGGCTTTATGTTAATAGTTGCGGTAATGAAGTTAATGGCATTTGAAATGAGAAGCACCTACTGAATATAGGGCTCGAGCAGTTGAATATACTCAGGTGACTCCATATGTACTAGGCTGCCAGCTAACGAGGGCCCACTTCTTAGCCTGTTCCAGCTCTGCAGACCTGTTAAGGAGAGTGTCAAAGGGTGGAGCTTTATTCCAGTAGGTAAAAGGCTTCAGCCTTTCTGCAATTCTGTAGACATCACAAAAAGCCGGCCTTAGGAATTTATGCAAAATCATCCCGGTGAAAATTATCTGCCCAGGATGCTCACTTGGGGCCAGCATTTTCCTCGGCCTTCTGGTTGTGCTGTCTCCACTCCAGGCGCATCCGTCCCTGAGAATCAGAGGCCACAGCTCAAACACCAAGTGGCGGGGTCTGTGCCTCCCAGTCCTGCCCGGATCTTCTAATCACCTCAAACCCTTCCTTTCCCTTCCCTTAGGGACCACTTAGAATCTGGGGGGGCATTTTCAAGCTGATCCCTCTTTCTGACTCATGCTTTGGAGGCCAGGTAGGGGTTTAAAACGCTCGAATCCTTATTAATCTCTCACCTTGAGAACTGCTGCTGACTTCAGCTCTACTGACAGTGTGAGGCATCTTCTTGGGCCAAGGAGAAGATTGTAGCTCGGGAGCATAAGGTTATAGCTGGAGAGTCTGAGTTTTAGTTGGCATGTTAGCCAGGTGTCAAGGCCCATCGAGATCTGGCCTCTTCCCACCCTTCTGACGGCACCTCTGGTCACTGTCCTCCACTCCTCTCTAACACTCTACTGGAACAGGACCAAGGACTCTCTTTCTGTTCCCAACAATCATATCATGCTTATTCTCCTCTGCACCCTTTCTAACAAGCTGTCTCCTCTGACTAGAAAGCCTTTCCCCCCTTCCATCTTGTAGATTCCATCCTGGTTCTTAAAGACTCAGCTTGACGAGGCCTATGACGTCCTCCCTGCCATGTCTGGGGCATAACTAGCCACGCCCTCCCCTGTGCTTCTACCTCATCAAACCTGTGTGCGGTGAGATTTTCCCACATCTATCCCACCTGGCGAGCATCCTAATGTCCCAATCACATTTGTATCCCTTAATCTTTTACTCTTCTAACACATGGCCTAGCATGGAGCAGGCACCTCATAAATGCTTATTAAAAAAATAATTAAAGGCAGGCAGTGCCTGTGGCTCAAAGGAGTAGGGCACCAGCCATATACTGGAGGTGGTGGGTTCAAACCTGGTCCCAGCCAAAAAGGGCAAAATAATAATAATAATAATAATTAAAGGCAGCAAATTGTAATCCTCAACTATGTGTGTGGTGTTTGTCACAGTGACCAATTCTGTTCCCTCTGCTTCTCTGCCTCTCTCCACCACACTGGGAGTCACTGGTGTCACCTGTGACCAGCAGAAAAAACAAGGATATGTGTCTTTCCCACTGGAAACCTACCTGGGGCTCAGAGAACTCCCTTGTCAGATCATTTCCAGACCTTCCCCTGGGGTCCAACTTTATCTCCCCGAGGCCAGACCAAGATGCACCAGACCTGTGCTGCTCTTTCTTCCACAAGAGTGGGTTCCCCCACAAGTTAAACCTTGCAGTTGTATCCTTTCCTGGCACTGTCTGCAAGCAAACCAGCATAGGGTCTGGCAATAAACGCAGCGTCCTCTTCACCCCTAACGAGGCTGAGGAGCTATTCTACAAACGAAGTCCCCCCACAGACTGGCACAGGCATGTGAGTCCTTGGGAATGGCTTTCTGTTAAAGTGTGAAGTTCTCTGCAGCATCACCTTAGTGCCTATGCAAAAGCAGCAGCATGGACCCACTCAGTAGTCCCACTTCCCACTATCTGGAAAGAAGAAGCAACTCCAAGAGTTCTCAGCCACTACATGAGGACTCTAACAAACACTGGACCACAGATACACCTGTTCCCAGGCTCCGTGCACTACGCCACCTCACATACGCACCAGCCCATCCTCATAGAAGCTAACTCAGCTAACAACTTCCTGAACTAGACCAAAGAATGGGCAGAGCTGAAAGCAACACTCAGCTGGAAGCACTCGTAACAGAGGTAACCTCAACTACAAGTCCATTGTTAGATATTACTGGAATTGGGGTGTGAATGCATTGAAAGTATTTTCAATTTTCTTCAATTAAAAATTCCTTTCAGGCTCAGCACCCGTATCACAGGGTTTATGGCACCGGCCACATACACCAGGGCTGGCAGGTTTGAACCCAGCCCAGGCCAGCTAAACAACAATGACAACTGCAACAAAAAATAGACGGGCATTGTGGCAGGTGCCTGTAGTCCCAGCTACTTGGGAAACTGAGGCAAGAGAATCTCATAAGCCTAAGAGTTTGAGGTTGCTGTGAGCTGTGACTCTACAGCACTCTACTGAGGGTGACAGAGTGAGACTGTGTCTCAAAAAGAAAAATACAAAAAAAAAAATAAAAATAAAAATTCCTTTCACTTACCTAAGTTCTGTCAAAGGGCTCTGTGTCTTTCAGGAAATCAGCAGAGAGTGTACACTTCAGCTGCTAACAGAGGAGATTCCAAGGCTCCAGCTCCCCACAGTTCTTCCCAGAAACTTCCGTTCTCAGCTATCAAAAGGTAGCTGAAGAGGAGAGAGGGCAAATTTCCTCCCCCAGAAA
>CAUYQV010022837.1:0-13551 GCA_963574575.1 Galagoides demidoff
TGAGTGGGGAAAAGATTCCCTATTTAACAAATGGTGCTGGGTGAACTGGCTGGCAACCTGTAGAAGACTGAAACTAGACCCACACCTTTCACCATTAACTAAGATAGACTCTCACTGGATTAAAGATTTAAGCTTAAGACATGGAACTATAAAAATGCTAGAAGAAAGTGTAGGGAAAACATTTGAAGAAATCGGCCTGGGCAAAAATTTTATGAGGAGGACCCCTCTGGCAATTGAAGCAACATCAAAAATATACTATTGGGACCTGATCAAACTAAAAAGCTTCTCCACAGCCAAGAACACAGTAAGTAAAGCAAGTAGACAGCCCTCAGAATGGGAGAAGATATTTTCAGGTTATGTCTCCGACAAAGGTTTAATAACCAGAATCCAGAGAGAACTCAAACATATTAGCAAGAAAAAAACAAGTGATCCCATCTCAAGGCGGGCAAGGGACTTGAAAAGAAATTTCTCTAAAGATAGGCGCATGGCCTACAGATATATGAAAAAATGCTCACCATCCTTAATCATCAGAGAAATGCAAATCAATACTACTTTGAGATATCACCTAACTCCAGTAAGATTAGCCCATATCACAAAATCTCAAAACCAGAGATGTTGGCATGGATGTGGAGAAGAGGGAACTCTTCTACACTGCTGGCGGGAATGCAAACTAATTCATTCCTTTTGGAAAAACGTCTGGAGAACACTTAGTGAACTAAAAATAGACCTGCCATTTGATCCTACAATTCCTCTACTAGGTATATATCTAGAAGACCAAAAATCACATTACAACAAAGATATTTGTATCAGAATGTTTATTGCAGCCCAATACATAATTGCTAGGTCATGGAAGAAGCCCAAGTACCCATCAACACACGAATGGATCAATAAATTGTGGTATATGTACACCATGGAATATTATGCAGCCCTAAAGAAAGATGGAGACTTTACCTCCTTCATGTTTACATGGATGAGCTGAAAAATGTTCTTCTTAGCAAAGTATCTCAAGAATGGAAGAAAAAGTATCCAATGTACACAGCCCTATTTTGAAACTAATTTATAGCTTTCATAATAAAGCTATAACCTAATTATAGCCTTAGAATATGGGAAGGGGGAAGGGAGAGGAGAGTGGTGGATGGGTGGAGGGTGATTGGTGGGGTCACCTCTATGGTTACAAGGGTACAAGTGAATCATTCTAAAAGCAGAGTATGAATGTTTTAATAACTAAGAAAATGACATGAAAGCGACATTAACCAGTTTGATGAGTGTTTCAAATTATATATGAAAAGACCACACTGTACCCTGTGATTGCATTAATGTATACAGCTATGATTTAATTAAAAAAAAAAAGATTAACAAAGACATTATTCAGCCACATTTTTTCAATTTATTTTTTCTACGTCAGATTAATATGAGGGTACAATCAGGTTACAATGTTTGCATTTCTTAGGTCAAGTCCCTGTTGTAACTGTGTCCCACACCCAGGAGATGTGCCTTAAACCTTTATATTGTGCCCATTAAGGGGGCACTGATCCCCTTCCTGCCTCTCCCCCAACTTGAATTAAATTGAGTTTTTCTCTTGTGTGAGCATGTATTAGTTCATCTACTGTCTTCGCATTAGTACTGAGTATATTGGATACCTGCTTTTCCAGATTCAGCCACATTTTATTGATATGATTATCTATCACAAAGAATTAAATATGTCATAATCCTAACTTTCAGGATTACACTTTCAAAACATTCACATACGCACTTTTGGAGCTTGAGGAATTCTTATTTTCTGGCACAAAAGACACTTCTAAGACAAATGGTATAAAAGTATGAGACTTTACTTACTCGCTTTTTTATGTAGTAACTTATGAGTAGCCCAACTTCCTTTAAAACATTCCTGAAAGAACAAAAGAGAACAAATATCAGCCTTTCCTTAATTAGAAACATTTTTAAAAATATACGTAAGAAATAGTTACTGGAAAATTTATTTGCAAAAACCAAAATCTGTAAATGCAAATTAAATATTTCAGAAACGCTTAAAATGATGCCTATTCAAAATCTGACTTCAGAAAGTCATTAATCTATACTTCACTTCAAATAACAAGGAAGTGTATAGCTGAACAGTCACAGTTATATTTCAATTTTATGTAATCAAATTATTTTTAAATATTTGAAAAGAATCATTAGCCAATTAATCAATTATATACTGGAAAAAAAAAATCACGAAGAACGTTTTGGCAGGTTCTCCCATTGTTTATGGTACTGAGAATCCCAATCAGTCAAACACACACTAAAACCGTCCATCTGAGCAGTTGCTATGTTTCCCATATGCTGATAGCCCTAAGGCTGTACACCGTAGGAGGGGAGGGAGTGCCTGGCACATGGCAGGGTTTCAGTAACTGCTTGACTGACTGATCAGAATTACTGATGGAGGAATTACTAAAAAGACAACTCTTCATTTAAGAAAACATGTTCATGGGGTGGCATCTGGGGCTCAGTGGGTAGCATGCCAGCCAGCCCCATAAACTGAGGGTGGCGGGTTCAAACCCGGCCCCAGCCAGCTAAAACAACAGTGGCAATTGCAACATAGCCGGGCATTGTGGTAGGTGCCTATAGTCCCAGCTACTTGGGAGGCTTAGGCAAAAGAATCACTTAAGCCCATGATTTGGAGGTGTGCAACAAAATGAGACTCTGTCTCTAAAAAAAAGAAAAGAAAATACGTTCATATAACATATTTCAGACACTAGTAAGAAGTAACAAACTGGGAAAATGAATTCAAGTAATAGACTGAAGTCAAGTAAAGAACTCAAGTAATAAACTAGAAAAATAATTCAACTGTACATAGATCTTATTTATGCTTTGATTTTTATGGTCTTTTCTTCAAAGAGTTCCAAGTTACTGAAATAAATCATTTAAAAAACTTAAAAGAATCCATAAATTACTATGTTTTATGTTTACAGACATTAAAAAAAGACATGGACAAGAGAAAAGCTAAGGAAAAAAAGCAGGAAAAATATTCCTAGAATTATGCAGTAACCAAACCACATTACACCAGTGATAGTAAAGCTGTCTCCCCTAAATCTGCCCAGGGCCTGGGAAGGGTCAGTTTCTCTCTGCTGGGCCAGGTTCTTCACTACTTTCCCTTTACCCTCCTTACATCCTCCCTAACCTGCAATAGTTAAGTCAAGAAAATCCAGGTCATACCTATTCATTTCTACTACAATCTACAACCTGAAGATACCTCAAATGTGTAAGTGTACCCAAAACATTAAAGATTTTTCCATTCTGAAGCTAGAACTGAGCTTCTGTGGAGGATGAAAATTGTAGTTGGAAAAACAATGGCCTCTCAAAGATGCCTATGTCCGCATCCTCAGAACCTTCAGAATCTGTGGCTCTGTTAGGTTATGACAAGGGGCAGGGGATTAAGGCTGCTTATCTGCTGCCTGTGACATGGGGGATAATCCCTTTTTATCCAGATGTGTCCAATGTAATCACAAGGGTCCTTTAACGGTGGAGGAGGGAGACAGAAGAATGAATCAGAGAACAATCTCATGACAGAAACGAGGTCAGCAAGACGCTGGCCTTGAAGCCAGAGGGAGTTGGTCACAAGCCAAGGAATGTGAGCAGCCTCACAAAAGAGTAAAGGACAAGAAAATGAATTTTCCCCCAGATTCAGAGAGACAAGCAAGCTCTCAACCTCTGATTTTTGCCCTGAGACTTGTGTCAGGCTTCTGACCTACAGAACTAGAAGATAATAAATTTGTGTTGTTTTATGCCATCAAGTTTGTGTTAATTTGTTATGCCAACTGCAGAAAACTAATACTGAAGATAAAATAGACTTTGCCCCTATGGTCAAATAGGCAAAAAGATCAGTTCCTCCCTTGCTCCATAGTTACAAGAAACTGGAAGAAAAACAAAATTTATCCATAATTCTGCTACAAAAGAGAAGGAAATTATGATTGATAATTCCAATAACTAAAACGGGAATAAGTGATTCCTGCAGTATTAACACACCTATGCAGAAAAAGAAAGGAAAAGGCAGTGCCAAGCCATAATGAAGGGAACGAGAGTAACTGTAACGGTTATCATTTACTGAATATTTGCACTATCTCATTTAATTGCTCACAAATACCCTACAAGGTATACAGACAAATTCCCATGATACAAATCACAAAACTTAAGCACCACAGAAAGCTAAGTAGTTTGTCTATCAGAAAACAGCCATTAATTGGCAGAACCAGGACTCCAACCCAGGATTACCTGACCAAAAGCCACGCTTTCTCAGTGCATTCCTATATTTGGGTGTGCGCATTCAAAGCATCAAGTTAGCACACAATGTAGAAAGCATGTGTCTGTTTAAGCCCTATCATCTATCATGTATTACTTACACCAATATAACATCTAAAATTCTACCTTCAAATCCAGGAAATGATGAGAACTATTCTCACAGCTGCTTCACCTTTATATAAGTGAGACTGATGCTACCGATAATGTGGTATCAATATCTGGTATCGCCAGAAGATTATCTCCAAAAGATGATATAGTAGTTTATAAATAAGGTAAATAATGTATACAAAATCAGCTAACTTAGGGTCTTAACACTTGGTTTTTTTTTCTAGCACTTATTAAGTACCAATATGAGATCAGTGATATCCCAGTACTTAACCACCAAGCCTGGCATTGAAGAGGTCCTCAGTATATGTCGGAAAATGAATGCAAATTAACATGATCATACAGACAAAAGCTTTTTCTAGTTGTGGATGGAATTGCAAACTCTTTATCATCACCTCCTGGAACAGATGCAAACTGACTGCTCCACAGTCATCTTCCCCTTTCCTTAACCCCAACATAGTCCTACTATGTAATGTAAACTGAAAGGCATCCATAAAAACATTCCCAGCCTCCATGACCACACAGGCAGCCCTGAGACCTAGTATGGCCAGCAAAATGTAAACCCAGTTGTTGGGTGGGGCCTCCTGGAAAGCTTCTTAGAAAATGGGCAGCCTCATCTGACACCCATTTTCCACTCTTCGCCCTTTCCTTGCTTCCTGTTTCAAACCCAGTGGTGCTACCAAAGGCAAAGCAACAGCTATGTGATCACACAGCAGAGAGCACACCCTATGAAGCCTGCGTCCCTCATGACTGCTGTGAAGCTGCTGTTCCAGTCCCAAAATGCCCATCTCCACAGCCATCAGGAGAAAGTCCACACTTTCATTTTTGGAAGATATATTGGTTGAAATTGCACTGTCACTCATCTGTTTACTATTAGACCCCGAACAGGTAGGAAGTGAGGTGACAATGGTGACTATAGCGGGCTGAATAACAGCCACCCAAAGATGCCAAACCCAACAACCTGTAAATGTTAACTTACTTGGGAAAAGGGTTTTTGTGACCAATTAAGGATTCTGCAGTAGGGTGATTATTCTGGACTATATAGGCGGATGACTAAATGTCACAGAAATGTCCTAAAGAGAGAGGCAGAGGGAGACTGTCCACACAGAAGAGAAGGTAATGGGACCAGGGCAGCAGAGACTGGAGTGATGGGGCCACAAATCAAGGAATACCGGCAGCCACGGGAAGGTGGAAGAGGCAAGGAAGAGTCTCTCCTAGAACATCCAGTAGGCACCAGCCAGACGCAGTGATTTCAGACTCCGTGATTTCAGACTCCTGGCCACCAGAACTATGAAAGAATAAATTTTCATTGTTGAAACCACTACCCAGTTTGTGCTAATCTGTTATAGCAGCGACAGGAAACAAATACAGTAACTAAGGTCAGGGTCCCAGGAGAGGAATCCAATTACTGCCTTGAAACAGGGTGGAAGACTGATTCTTAGTCTTTCTGAAGCTTTTCTTGCTTACATGCACCTATTTATAGTCAATTCTAATAATTTACAGTCTTTTTTAAATGGGAGGGCAAATAAATGTGACTTATTTTAAGAAACATAACTTCAGTCAGCAATTTCAACCTCTTCCTTTCCTTTCTGAACTATTCTTCATCATAAACATTAGATAGTTAAGTATGAAATGTCCAGTTTCCTCAAGAACTGAGTTTGGCAATTGGTATCCCTAACATTTCATGTGACACTTAAGCGCACATTTTGGCTTATAAGTAGCTTTATAAGTAGCTTTAAAAAAAAAAAAAAGAACAATTTTCGTGACACTATGGAAAAGTCAAAAATTTGTATTATGGCCGAGCTTGGTGGCTCACACCTGTAATCCCAACACTCTGGGAGGCTGAGGCAGGTGGATCACGTGAGCTCATGAGACCAGACCGAGCAAGAATGAAATTGTCTCTAAAAAAAAAAAAAAAAATAGCTGGGCATTGTGGTGGGCACTTGTACTCCCAGCTACTTGGGAGGCTGAGGTAAGAGTTTGAGGTTGCTGTGAGCTCTGATGTCAAAGCACTCTACCGGGAGCAAGAAAGTGAGATTCTGTTCAAACTGTAAGGTAAGGAGAGGTTCAGGATCAAGGAGAAAGGGTTATAATTATATTTATATTCTATTACATTAAAACTTTAATAGAAAGGGAAGGCCAATGGTTGCTCTACACGTATTTCTGCATATATCATGGCTAAGAGGGCTTGATATTCATCCTTCCATCACAATCACTTTCCTTATTTATGTCAAAAGGTTCACCTTACCAAGGTCCTCTGGCTACATATATAACCAGGGTCTCTATAAAGGCAGCAGTATCATATTTCTTTTACAACTCCATTTATGTTTGACTTCAATTTCACTGCAGCATTATCACTTATTTCTCTCCTTCATTTCCATCTTTGTTCATCAATTTTTTCTGTAAACTGTCTCATGGGTTTATCACTGGGAAACAAGAAAGCAACACAACTGCACACTGCTGTCTGAACGTGAGCTGAGCAACAGACACACAGTGACCAGTTACTGAAAGTAGTGGAGGCATCAGTCATTGATCAAGGTTCGTATCTGTTATTTACCAAGTGATCCTCAGAGTGAGGAGTTAGCAGTGAAGTCTGTACCTTATGTAATTACTTCGCGTAAATACTGTGATAACTACAATCTGAATTATGTTGTTGGGGGCACTGGTTTTACTTAACTAAACTGTGATAACTAAATTCGTGCATATCAAAACTGTGCAAAAAGAGATCTGCCTTTATAATCAGCAACCTGATACAAACTACGTGTAAAACTTTAGTAAATAAGTTACATTAACAAAATACTTCTGCATCATCACCCAGCATCATTTTTACCCTCACAGAAAAGGATACACATTTCCTTAAACAAAGTAACAATCCTATGCCAACTGACTCATTTAGGGAACACAGAAGTTTATATACTAACTTAAATAAAAAGAGGAGGAAAAACGAGCCACCAGAGAGACCTGGTAAAAGACACATTTAAAGTGTATCCAAAAAAGTATCTTCACCTAATTTCTTACTATTACAAAACCAATCTCCTATTTATTAGGAGGAACTCACACATTTTTCTAAAGCATTCAATTTCAAAACTAAGGTTAGTGTAGTACCTAAAATCATGGACTTTAAAGTCAGACAGATTTGTATACAGCTTGGTCACATATTAACCATAAGTCACTGGGCAGAAAATCTTCTTTCTTTTTCTTTTCTTTTTCTTTTTTTTTTTTTTGAGACAGTGTTTCATTTTGTTTCCCTCGGTAGAGTACCGTGGCTTCACTGCTCACAGCAACCTCATATTTTGGGGCTCAGGTGATTCTCTTGCTTTAGCCTCCCAAGTAGCCAGGACTATAGGCTACAGGCCCCTGCCACAACACCCAGCTATTTTTAGAGACAGAGTCTCCTCCAGACTGGTCTCCAACTTATAAGCTCAGGTGATCCACCTGAGTGCTGGGATTACAGGTGTGAGCCAGCCACCGTGCCAGCCGTGGCAAAAAAGTAAAAAATCTTAATTGCTTCTAAATTCCACTCTCCTTAATTGTAAAATAGAAAAATTAACTGTGTAAAATGTGTGGCCAATAGTAAGTGCACAATTCTAACTATCATCAATTATATTATTTTAAATGCAATTTAAAATTGAAAGCTGAATAGATGATGTACCTACATATGTATCATTAACATATATGTCAATACTGGTACAATTTTTGGCTTACAAAAACTTACATGCATTTAGACAATTAGTGATTAGTGCAGGCTCTTGTAGCTGACTAGCATCCATTGCCTAAGGAACTACACATTGAGAAAGGAGATGCACGAGCCTGCAGAACCTCACGACTGAAAGCTCGAATGGCTGCCTGGTCTACACATAGACCACTGCAGACAATGAAAGCCTACTGGCTGGCTCAAAGTGTTTGAGCACAAGTTGTGACTACTCTTCAGAAGAATACTAAGCTTTGCAGATACAAAGTCAACACTCAGGAAGCTGAGCTTTAAAATAAATAAACAAACAGAGACACCTAGCAGAAGCATCAATAGCCACACACTGAAAAGTTGACAGACATCATCCATTTAGTCAGACCATAAAATACAAGCAGAAGGCACAGAGAAACTGTTTGGAGACTCTGAAAAGTAAACAGTAGCAGACAGGTTAGGAAAGTCCAAAATTCAAAGTACCACCAAACTGGTGATGAGTTTTCCATTTCCTTACTTTGAAATCCTGTGGGCAACAAGAAGGGACCACAAGGGGACAAACACTGTCCCCAGAGAAACCCTCTATTCTGGCTCAAGGAACAGAAACAGAACTCTTCATGCTCAGAGTGCAGAAATGTGTCTTCTTTTCTGTTTTCTCATACCCCTGCCCCCAGCAATCCTGAGGCAGCACCCGGAAGAGCTCATAGGAGCCAAAAATTCTGAGGGATGGGCATTTTCTTCTCTGATCAGTGAAACTATGGTCCAGGAAACATAGGGCCACACCCCATTGCCTTTACTACTCTCTGCCTCCTGCCATTAAGCTCTAGACACAGACACAGTCACAGAAGCATATGGCAAAGAAGGTACCTAAAACCACAGCTTTCTGGCCAGAGGACCAAAACAAGGGAACCAGAAAATACCAAAAAGGAGCTTCAGTAAGTGACCCCAGGAAGTTGTTCTGATGGTTGTGAGGGCAGAAGTATCAGATAGATCATCATCCCAGTCCCAGATTGAGCACTGGGAAAGATCAGAATTATACTGCAAAAGTTTTGAAAACTGAACTGACACTGGAAACGCAATTCACAGAAAGCAGGTTAGAACTTGCAGCCTAAATTTAACCAGATTAGTAGCCTACTACAACAAAAATGTCAACATTCTCCACAGAATTTCAACAAGGATCAAGATCTCACGATATTCAAAATCTTGTGGATACCATCTAAATTTATCAAATAAATCATCAAAGTATCAATAATATCAATTAATCATGTCAATAAATTATCATATAAGGAATCAAGAAAATTTTAACTCACATGGGAAAAGATAACCAACAGACACTAAGGCTAAAATGGCACAATGCTGGTTTTAAATGATAAACATTTTAAAGCAGCTATTATTAAAATACTCCAACAATCAAAAACACTCTTGAAACCAATGGAAAAGAGAGAATGTCTCTACCAAAAAAAGACACAGAAAAACCAAATGAAAATTTCAAAACTGAAAAACACAATAGTCAAAATAAAAATCTAACTAGACTCAATTATATAATGGAAATGACAGAGGAACATAAAACAACAAAAGGAAACACACAAAAAAAATTTTAAAAAAAATGAACAAAGCCTCAGGGAAGTAATTTTGTGTCAACAACAAAGAAAATTAACAAGAATAAAAGGAAAATCACATAATAATTTTTAAAAGACATAACAGTCCAAATTATATATGTACCTAACAACAGAACTTCAAAATACATAAAGCAAAAAGTGACAAAGTCAAAGAAGAAATAGAAAAACCCACAATATAGTAGAGAACAAAATTCAATAGCCAATCATAATAAAATTCTCCATAAACCAGCAGTTCTCAACCTGTGGATCATGACCCACAGACTTGTATTACAGGCTCATGGCATTAGGAAGGTTGAGAACCACTGCCATAAACTAAGAAGATAATTTCCTCATCGTGATAAAGGTCATCTAAATATCTACAGATTACCTCATATTTAGCAAGAACAACAGAATGCCTTCTCCCAAAAATAAGGATACCGGCAAAGATGTTTACTCTGAATACAGCAGAACTTCTGTAAGTTTGACCTCCCAAGGGACTATAACAAACTAGTCAACATACCAAGGTGGTCAATATAAAAAAAAAAAATCACTTTGGCCAGGGCCTGTGGCTCAGTGGGTAGGGCACCAAGGGTAGCAGGTTCAAACCCAGCCCCGGCCTAACTGTAACAAAAAACAGCCTGGAGTTGTGGTGGGCACCTGTAGTCCCAGCTACTTGGAAGGCTGAGGCAGGAGAATCGCCTAAGCCCAAGAGCTGGAGGTTGCCGTGAGGTGTGATATCACAGCACTCTACCGAGGGTGACAAAATGAGACTCTGTCTCTAAAAAAAATATATGGAACCAAGACTACTGTACTAATAATAAGTACCTGCAGTGCAGTGCATGTCTGGTCTATGAAAATTAGGTCGACTTCAGGAAATGATCAATCTAGGGAGGCGGTCGACTATGGAGGTTTTACTGTATTCTTATTCTGATATCATACTGGAAGTCTTAGACAATGCAACAGGCAAGAAAAATAAATAGAAGGCATAGAAGTTGGAAAGTTAGAAATAAAACTGCCCCCAGTTGAACATGACATAATTATCTATATAAAAATCTCAAGAAGTTATTTTAAAACTACTCCTATAACTAAAATACCAGTTTAGCAAGATCACAGATACAAAGTCAATGCACAAAAACCCATTTAACTAATAATGTATAACTGGAAACAGAAACTACACAAAACAATACTACTTACAGTAACTCCTCCAAAATTAATAATATCAATTTTACAAACATGTATAGGAGCAGTATACTAAAACTAAAAAAAAATGACAACATAAATCAAAGAAGATATATCCTATGTTCATGAAGTGAAGACTAAACATAAGAGAGATTTCATTTCTCTCCAAACTGATCTATAAATGTTATGCAAATCTAATCAAAATCTCATCAAGAGTTTTTAATAGAATAGGATGATTCTAAAATGTATGTGAAAGTATAAAGGCAGGGCACAGTGGCTCAATCCTATACTCCAAGCACTTGGGAGGCCGAGGGGTGTGGACTTCCTGAGCTCATGAGTTTGAGACCAGCCTGAACCAGAGCGAGACCCTGTCTCACTACAGAGGGTGACAAAGTGAGACTGTTTCCAAAAAAAAAAAAAGAAAGTATATTAGCTAACACAATTTTGAAAAGAAGAATTAGAGGAATTCTATTACCCAATCTAGTAAAATTGACTTTTAGTAGGGGCTTGTAAAGTTCTATGAATTCTACCATATGGTAACTACCACCACAATCAGGATACAGAACTCAACTCTACTATATGATAATTTTTAAAAATAGGGAGAGAGATATGACGAACTCCCTTTAAAAAGAAATTTAAGAGGATTGAACCTACCCTATAAGCTAAAAATATATCAACTTTCATCTGTCTAGACACATATTATATACATAAAACACATGACCAAGCAAACACTATCTGAGAAAAATATGTCTGTCATTTTAGCAAAAAAGATAAATGCACTTGAACGTTTACTGCAGCACAGTTCATAACTGCAAAGATGTGGACTCAATCCAATTGCCTATCCATACGTGAGTGGATTAATGAAATGTGGTATAGGTATACTAAGGAGGCCAACTCAGCCATTTAAAAAATGGTGAACTAATACCTTTGTAACAACCTGGATAGAACTGGAGACCGATCTGCTAAATGAAGTACTACAAGAATGCAAACACAAACACCACACGTACTCACTATTAAATTGGAACTAGTCAATCAACACCCATGTGCAGAGATGGTAGGAAAACTCAATGGAAAGCAAGCAGGTAGAAGAGGAGTCAATTCACATCAAACAGAGAGTATAACACACACTATCCGAGTGATGGGCACACTGCTAACTTTGACCCAAACTGTACAAAAGAAATTCATGCAACCAAAACATCCCATAATATTCAAAAATTAAAAAAAAAAACAAAATGTGAAACCAGGAATGTTTAAACATACTAAGAGAAGGCCAGTCTGGTGGCTCATGCCTGTAATCCTAGCACTTTAGGAGGCTGAGGGAGGAGGATCATTTGAGCCCAGGAGTTTGAGGTTTAATGAGCCTGGCTGATGCCACAGGACCCTAACCTAGACAACAGAGTGAGCCTCTGTCTCCAAAGAAAGAAAAACAAAAAAGACTAATGGTCACACCTCCACCTACTTATAACACTAGATAATAACACTATTATCTATTACAACTGATAGGTAAAACTTCAGTTTTCGCACTGCAAAAAACACATTTTTTCTTTAGCACCAACAGGCTTCTCTAGTTTTAGGATCTAATATAGGATAACATGGTTCTCAGCCTTGGCTATTAAAATCATCTGAAAAACTTTTCTTTAAAAAAAAAGAAAAAAAACCTGTGCTATTTCCCACCTCAAATTAAATCACAATCTCTGGGGATTTGTTACATAGGTAATTCTTATTTATTCACAAGACTGCAAATCAATGGAGAGTGAAAAGTTACCACCAGAGTTAAGAGCACTATGTTCTCATTTCACCAGCAGAAGTCACTTCCTACTTTACTCTTCTTATCTAACTAATATCTATAACGCCCAGCTTATTTTAGGTCCCACTGACTTGCCAAACACCTTCACAAAATGTCTCCCTACCTCGAATCTTTCTAACTTCTTTCCTGTTCCCAACCATTCTGGAAGTAGTTGCTAAAACTAAACGGTTTTCATAATGTGACCACCTACTTCTCTACCCTTAAGATCCTGCATTATCTCTCTACTCTTAAATCTAAAATCAATCCATGTTGATGAGGGTGTGAGTGAATGAGCACACCATATAATGCTAGTTAGTGTTAGATCACTGGTAACTAAAAATGTTATATGTATCAAATATAATATGCATATAAATGCTTATATTTAATATATAAAGACATATAAAGAGACAAAAAAAAAACCCTTTGATCCAATAAACTCCACTTCCAGAAGTTAACCAAGGAAATAACCCATCAAACAAGCAAAACATATGCAAGTTAATACTCCCTGTAACATTATTTACAACTGCAAAAAATTAAGGGAATTTAGAGATCCGTCAATATATAAAAGTTAGATAAACAATGATTCAACCATACAAGTGAACTTTATATGGTCATTAAAAGTAATGAAATTAACCTTACATATAAGCATACAAGGATGTGTACAATGTTTTCAGTTTTTAGAAAGGTAGAAAACTGGAAAATTCATGAATAGGCAGAAATAACACACTGCTTAACCAATGAGTCAAAGAAAAAGTCACCAGGGAACTTTAAGACAAATAAAAACAAAATCACCACACACTGCCTTGATGCCTGCGGCTCAAGTGGCTAAGGCACCAGCCACATACACCTAAGGTGGCGGGTTCGAATCCAGCCTGGGCCCGCCAAAACAACAATGACGGCTGCAACCAAAAAACAGCCAGGTG
>CAUYQV010022842.1:0-40233 GCA_963574575.1 Galagoides demidoff
AGCTCATAGCAACCTCCAACTCCTGGGCTCAAGCGAGTCTCCTGCCTCTGCCTCCCAAGTAGCTGGGACCACAGGCACCCGCCACAACGCCCGGCCATTTTTTGGTTGCAGCCATCATTGTTGTTTGGCAGGCCCGGGCTGGGGATTTGAACCCACCACCTTAGGTGTACGTAGCCGGCGCCTTAGCCGATTGAGCCACAGGCGCCAAGCCGCCTGGCTGTTTTTAGAGATGTGGTCTCGCTCTTGCTCAGGCTGGTCTTGAACTCCTGAACTCAGGCAATCCTACCTCAACCTTCCAGAGTGCTAGGATTATAGGTGTGAGCCGCCGTGCCTGGCCAAAACTCCCATATTAACAATCACATTCTGTGGAAACAAATTAATCCTAGTTGAATAGTCTAATTTGACATAAATGCTTGCTTTCTACATACCTTGGGATTAAGGCATTTTTCATACCTTTTGACCATAGACCTTTTTACATGTCTCAGCACATGTGTGTGTATAACTGTATTTTCTGGAACAATGCTTATTACTACTGTGTACAAAGCACTATTTTCTTTTCTTTTTTTGAGACAGAATCTCAAGCTGTCACCCTGAGTAGAGTGCATGGCATCACAGCTCACAGCAACCTCAAACTCTTGGGCTTAAGTGATTCTCTTGCCTCAGCCTCCCAAGGAGCTGGGACTACAGGTGCCTGCCACAGCGCCCAGCTATTTTCTGGTTGTAGTTGTCATTGTTGTTTGGCAGGCCCGGGCTGGATTCGAACCCGCCAGCTCTGGTGTATGTGGCTGGCGCCCTGGCTGCTTAAGCTATAGGCTCTGAGCCAAAACACTGTTTTCTGTCTTTTATTTGTAATCCTGTACTACCTCGATTTCATGCCTCAGTAACAGTTGTAGCCTGTGGTTGAGAAATAACACCACAGGAGACGCCCAGGGAGCTACACACGTTTGTCAGATGTGAGGGTACAGGTTCTGCACTCCCCAGCAGGCCACTTGTGGTTCTGTCCTTCACTCCCAGGTGGAAGAATTGCTTGAGGCCAGGAGTTCAAGTCCAGCCTGGGCAGTATAAACAAGTCTTTGACTCTAAAAATAAATAGCGTTGGGGGGGTGTTGGCATCACCTTGAAAGTTGCTGTGAGGGTTGGGCTGTTTAATGTTTATAAAGGGCTTAGCACAGCTCGGGGAGCAGTCAGCTCAAAATGCAGTGAAGAGAAGTGGCAAGAAATCAGGGTGTGTGCACGGCTCTCCAGGTGGGAGTGCGTGCTTAGGGAAGACAACACGCTCACAGGGGAGCAGTTGCAAAGCCTGGGTGGGCAAGAGTGGGTCAGTGGAGTTTCCTGAAGAGGTAGGGCATGCTTTGGCCAGGTGTCCTCAAACTACCACATACAGCCCGCCTAGGACATTTATCCGGCCCACCGCGTGTTTTTGCTGCCGCTGCCTGTCCTACTTAGCAGCCGACTTATCCCAGGGCACGCAGTACGGCCCTCCAATGGTCTGAGGGACAGTGAACTGGCCCCCTGTTTAAAAAGTTTGAGGACCCCTGCTTCTGGCCTCGAAGGACTGTTTGGCTGTGGATCAATGAGGAAAATGATCTTAGAAGCGAGGGAATTGCACTAGTGAAGAAAGAGGCAAAGAGGATGGATGAGGTGGCAGGTGGCAGGGGCAGGTGAGGCCCTCCCTTTCCTAACTTTAAAAGCCAGGCCCAGGATGTGGGGTTCAGACCTGGTACTTTCTGAGCACCTGGGTAAAAGAGGTGTTTTTTAAAAAGAGTTAGAAGCTCTGTTTGCTGTCTAGTACCACGGAGAAGGTGGTGGGTGTGAGGGGGCAAGGAAGGGGACCAGGGCATCTGTGTAGTGTGGGCGCCTCCTGGACAGGAAAGCAGCATGTGTGGGAATGAGACCCTACATCAGGGAGTCACACTTGGGGGTGGGAGGCCATACTGTCACCCTGATGTGAGGGTTGAATTCCAAGAGGTTGGCCTGTCCTTGTACTTTCTAGTTTTATTTTTGAGATAAAATCTCACTCTCTTGCCCAGGCCAGAGTGCAGTGGCATCATCACAGCTCAGTGCAACCTCAAACTCCTGGGCTCAAGTGATCCTCCTGCCTCAGCCTCCTAAGTATAGAACTACAGACCTTCATGACTACACCTGGCTAATTTTTCTATTTTTAATAGAGACTGGGTCTTGCTCTTGCTCAGGCTGGACTTTACTCCAGGCCTCAAGCAATCCTCCCACCTAAGCCTCCCAAAGTGCTAGGATTACAGGTGTGAGCTGCTGTGTCCGGCCTGTCTTTGTACTTTTTAGATATCTCTCACATAGGCGGAACAACAGAAAATGTATGGAGAAAGGCTAGAATGATCTTTTTGTAGTTCATAAGTGTGATAACTGAGTGTTCACGAGCACAGGTGAGACGTGTCTCCTCAAACATTGCTGGCACATTACCCATCTGACGTGGGAAAAAGGCTGCAGTGATGAGTTTGGTTCCCTGTGAAAGTAATGGTATTTTGGTTAATGACACCCTGGCTCCCCAAAACCATAACAATTTTGTTTTTTGAGACAAGGTCTCACTCTGTCGTCCAGGCTGGAGTGCAGTGGCACAATCATAGCTCACTGCAGTCTCAAACTCCTGGCCTCAAACAATCCTCCCACTTTAGCCTCCTGAGTAGCTGGGACTACAGGTGTGCACCACTATACCCAGCTAATTTTTTTAAATTTTTGGTGGAGACATGTTCTCGCTATGTTGCCCAGGCTGGTCTTGAACTCTTGGCCTCAAGCAATCCTCCCACCTCAGTCTTCCAAAGTATTGGATTATGGTTGTGAGCCATTGCACCTGGCTCCTATTTTAAGAGTCTCTTGGGCCCTGGGCAAGGAAATTCTCTGGGTGTTAGAAACAGATGCTTGTCAGAGTGCATGGCGTCATCGCACTGTGACTCTGTGACCCTGACCAGCCTGGTGTTCCCTCCGTCAGGTGATGCTGTGTAACCCCGTCTGTGGTGTCGGCTACGCCCTCACAGTGTGGCGGTTCTTCCGAGATCGGATAGAAGAAGAAGAAATCTCACTGATTCACTTTTTTGGAGACGAGTACCTGGAGTATAAGAAGAGGGTGCCCACAGGTCTACCTTTCATCAAGGGAGTCAAGGTGGCGCTCTGACAGGTGGCAGGTGACCCTGTGTAGCCCAGGACAAAACTGCTTCCAGTCAGCTACTGCAGAGTGCATTTTCTTAATCATTTTATATGTCACTAATTAAACTCCTCTGGAATGTTACTTAAGACCAAATGGTCAGAAGGCCTTAGGACCAAAGGACCCACTGAAACAATCTATTCTTGTGCTGAATCCAGGCGGGACATAGATGAAAGATGAATAAGAAGCAGATCACAGCAATATTCAGCAGTGCCCCTTCAAAGTGACCTGGGGAGAACCAAGGCCACGCCCCACTGCCCCACGAGGCCACAGTGTGTGTAAGATATTACCAGGACTCCCGGGGACAGGGGGGCTCTGCTTCCAATAATGCCTCAATAGCGGAGAGGGGTCAGCGTTAAAGACACACCTGCAACCTTTCATTTCACTGCAAAACACAAACGGCGCAGCTTTAACCCTCTTTATTTCTGTCCTCAGTGCATGAACATCTATACAGTTTCAAAGATACTTCCATATGGGATGCTTTGGCACTAAATCTATTTAATTGCACTTACATATATTGTTTATAAGTAGCAGAGTACGCATTCAAAGGGGGCTCACTTGGTGTTTCTAGCTCCAGCTTTTATTTGGGAGCAAGTTAGCATGGATAGACACCAGACAGTCTGGCCAACCGTGGCTTTGTGCTGACCACAGCACCCTGTGGGTTTTCCCGGGGCCCTTGGCTCCTCCTGTTCTCGACATGTCAGTGACAGGGGAGTCAATAAGTCTCATTTTTCCCTGACCCAAGATGTGCTTACTGAATGCCTGCTCTGTGCAAGGCGTTGTTAGACATTGAGAAATACTGCTGTCCATTTATTTGGGATTTTATTCTCACTTCACCATAGCTTATATTTTTGTGTTTCAGTGTAAATCTATTAACTATTGTTTTCTATGTTCTGTTCTCAAAATTACATCGTCCCTAATATTATTTTAAACTTTTTTGTTGTTGTTGTTGCAGTTTGGCCGGGCTGGGTTTAAACCTGCCACGCTCAGTATATGGGGCCGGCATCCTACTCACTGAGCCACAGGCGCTGCCATATTTCAAACTTTTTTAAAGGGGTTGAGCTTACACAACTGCAGAGCCAGGCAAATCAACTCTGAAAATAGTCTTAAATAGAGCAGATAATCCCAACGAGATTCAGTCAGTCTTTGTTTTGAAGAGAGTAGTTGGCTTCAAGAGTCAAACCTAGAAGCTTTAAGCAGTGAGACCCTTGTTTAATTCTGGACTAGACAGGAACTTGGCCTCAGTGTGAGATCCCTTCCTGCAGTTTTGCGGTGGCACTAATGAAGCGTGAATGTGAAGGCAGTGTCGGCACATGGCCAGAACACTGCTCTGCCACCCGCCACGCGGCTTGTGAGGAGCCACGAAAGCTTAACGTGCCTAGACCTCCCCATCTGTAGAATGGGGTTGATACCACCTACCTCACAGGGGTGTTGTGAGGACTTAGAAGAATAATGTCAAACATCTTTAATACTCAGATGAGAGAGATCTCATGAAATCTGTACAATATAAAACCTACACAAAGATGGGCAGACATTTGGTTAACTGTGCCAGATACCTAAAATGTATATTTAAAGAGAGCATTCTCCCAACTCAGATGTGAGACTTACTTATGGATTTCATGGCTTAATTAATTTTTTTTTTGTTGTTGTTATTTATACCAAAGAGGCTTACGGGTTTGTTGATGGCTGATGTGACACTCGTCCATTTGAGAACCAGACAGATTTGTCTGGCAGCCCCCAATCATCTGGCTAAGGTGGTGCCACTGGCAGAGTTTCTCTGGAGTGTGCGGTCCCAGTGGGACTCTCCTTGTTTGGGCACTTGGGCTGAGTCAGCTCTGAGCTTGTCCTCCAGGCCACGTGGCACAGCAAACTCCACGGCCTAGGACTGCAGACTGGGGAAGGTGTGGTCGAGCTGGCAGCTCTTTTTCCGCTCATCTAAGCAGGATTGGGCCTACCCTCTACTCCCAGCAGGGGCTATGAAGTTGTCTTTTGTGTATGTGCAGGGGGACAGGGTCTTGCTCTGTTGCTGGGACTGGAGTGCACTGGTATCATCACGGCTGGCTTCAGCCTGAAACTCCTGGGCTCAAGAGGTCATCCTGCCTCAGCTTCATGAGTAGCTGGGACTGTGGGCACGTGGTGACTAATTTTTTTATTTTTGTAGAGACAGGGTCTTGCTATTGCAGGCTGGTCTCAAACTCCTGGACTCAAGTGATCCACCTCAGCCTCCCAAAGTGCTGGGTTTGCAGGTGTGAGCCACTCTGCCTGGCCAAGTCATCTTTTTGGTAGGTAGAGAGCAGCTAGTGGTATCCCCTGGCCCTGTGGATGGTAAGAGGGCATTGTCATTTGATACCATCCTTTACCTGCCAGCAGCTAGAAGGCTTATCTTTGTGCCAGGCTCACCATCTGGAAGGAACCTGGTCCTCGGGTTTCCCACTTAAATGCTGCCTCACACTGGGGTTGGGGGAGAAGGAACTTGACATTGTGTTCTGCTCTGCTTTAAAGAGTAATTCTGGGGTGGGGGTAGTAGGAGAACATTCTCACTCTTCTTACGATCCCAGGGCTGAAGTCAGCAATTACTTAGGGATAAAAGATGAACTACTTAAGGGCAGGATTTGGCAAGTGATTGACTTCCCCTTAGTACCATGATCTTGAGATTATTTTTAACTTTATAAATTTAGCAGTGTCGGGGCCCACGGCAGAGAATCAGGTTAATGAGGTAAAGACTTTTCGGGTGTTCGCAGCAAAGGCCACATTGCCAATTTCCTTAACTTAAGAAACTGTCAAGAGATTTCTTTTTCCATTGCAGGTTTTAAAGTGGAGATTCTTAAATGGAAAGTGGGTACTGTACAGAGCAAAGCTGCTTTGAAACAGCATAAAATGAAACCTTTCCTGAGCACTTGCAGGCGGCCACGGCTGAGAGTGGCAGTTTACAGAAGAGGCAGTGGGGTGAGCCTCTTAGCAGGACAGTGAGCAAAAGACAGCGTACCTCATGTCCCTCAGTTGGCATGAGCCTAAAAAGGACGCTCCATTCATCCCTCCCATTCATTTACCAACCTAGGGGGTTGATAGGACAGGGAAAAACCTTCCCAAATCAGTAGGTTGTATTAGCTGGTCAGGCCCCGTGAGGTCTTGACACTGGCTCTCTGGTAGTCATCCCCACGCTGGGCACAGCACAGTGCTGTTCCTTCTCTCCACTTCCTTACTGCCTTAGGTAGTTGTGATCACCCACCGCAGTTTGCTTTTGTAGTGGTCTGGCAAGGTAAGAAGACCTCAACCTCTCTGTGTGGTGGGAGGCGCGCCATCTGTGTGCGCCGGGAAGACCCAGCCACCCTAAGCGGAGGCTGCCCATCCCATCGCAAGGAGAGTAACTTAACAGAGTAATTATTCTACTCTTTTACATACAGAAATGTTTATTTAAATATTTTAAATTGGATTTTCTTTCACAGATACTGACTATTCTTTCCAATTCTTAAATAAATAAAACTGTATCTGATTTCACTGTGGACAAGTGTGATTGTGTGGGACGTCGCACCTCTAAGGTCGTGTCACCTCTGGGTAGTGTTTCCAGAACCTACCGCATCAAACCAGGTGTGTGTCTTGCTTCCTCAGCCTCCTTCTGAGTTCCTACCTCCAGTCAGTTTGAAATGATAAATTCCTTTTGCCTTCCAGGCTACCATGGAGGTTCAGAACGTGAACTCAACGCCCTGAAATAGCAGGGGCTGTGGATGTGATGTGAGGTATTTACGTGTTGAGGTGCCAGCCATTCACTGCTCCAGCCCCTGCATCAAGCTGGATATTTGCCTCCAGAACTTTTTTTTTTTTTGAGACAGAGTCTCATTACGTTGCCCTAGGTAGAGTGTTGTGGCATCACAGCTCACAGCAACCTTAAACTCTTGGGCTGAAGCAATTCTTTTGCCTCAGCCTCCCAAGTAGCTAGGACTACAGGAGCCCACCATAACACCCAGCTATTTTTTTTATTGTAGTTATTGTTTGGCAGGTCTGGGCTGGGTTTGAACCTGCCAGCCCCAGTGTATGTGGCTGCTGTCCTAGCCACTGAGCTGCAGGTGCTGAGCCACTCCAGAACTCTTTTTTTTTTTGAGACAGAGTCTCAGTCACCCTGATAAAGTGCTATGGCATCATAGCTCACAGCACCCTCAAATTCTTGGGTCTGAGCAATCCTGCCTCAGCCTCCCAAGTAGCTGGGACTATAAGCACCTGCCAGGACATCCAGGTAATTTTTTCTTTTTTTCTTTTTTTTGCAGTTTTTGCCAGGGCTGTGTTTGAACCCGCCACCTCTGGCATATGGGGCCGGCACCCTACTCCTCTGAGCCACAGGCGTTGCCTAGTTTTTTCTATTTTTAGTAGAGCTGGGGTCTCAGGCTGGTCTTGAACTCCTGAGCTCAAGCAACCTACCCAGCTCCACCTCCAGACTGCTAGGATTACTGCCTCCAGAACTTAAATATTAGGTCATACAGGTTAATTTTTAAAAAGCATTTGTTAAGCTCTTCTCAAGAAAAGGGTACTGTGTAGAAATGGAAGACTACTAGGGGAAAAATGATTAGAGAAAAAAGGTCGCTGCTTCATGGTGTTTTACTATCAGTGGGAGGGAGGTAACCACAGGGCAGTTTCAGTGCTTGGGGCAAGTAGAAAGGCTACAAGATGGCCTTGGCCACACAGAGGCTTCTCCCTGCTTCATGAGCTCTACCCCTGCCACAAAAGGAGAGAAGCTGGAGCAAAGGTCCTTTGCCCTTCTGTGAGTCGCTGCTCAGATTACTGGGTGGAACTTTCCAGTGGCTCCAGGTTAACAGTGGGGCTGTGATTCAGAAGAAACTAGATTCCTCCTCTTTCCTACCTCTCTCTGCATTCCTTCTCTGCTCTCTCTTTCCCTCTCTTTCCCCTCACTCTTCTCTTCCCCATTCTCTCCTTATCTCTCTTCCCTCTTTTCTCTCCTCCTTGGTGCTGCTCTGCAGCCTCCCTCCCCCCCTCCAATAAAGACCTTTTGTACAAAAAAGAAAAAAAAAAAAAGAAACTAGATTCCTGGGCTGGTTGCAGTGGCTCATGCCTGTAATCCTAGTACTCTGGTAGGCCGAGGTGGGTGGATTGCCTGAGTTCACAGGTTCGAAACCAGCCTGAGCCAGAGCGAGACCTTGTCTCTGAAAGAAATAGCCGGGCATTGTGATGGGTGCCTGTACTCCCAGTTACTCAGGAAGCTGAGGCTAGAGAATCATTTGAGCCCAAGAGTTTGAGGTTGTGAGCTTTGGTGTTATGGCACTCTACCGAGGGTGACAAAGAGAGACTCTGTCTCAAGGTAAAAAAAAAAAGGCTCAGCACCAGTAGCACAGTGGTTATGGTGCCAGCCACATACACCAAGTCTGGAAGGTTCAAACCCAGCCCGGCCAGCTAGACAGCAATGACACCTGCAACAAAAAATACCCGGGTGTTGTGGCAGGCGCCTGTAGTCCCAGGCACTTGGGAGGCTGAGGCAAGAGAAGACCCCACAGCACTCCATTGAGGGCGACATAGTGAGATTCTGTCTCAAAAAAAAAAAAAAAGTGAAACTGGATTCCTTGTGGCAGGCAGATGCACAGTGGTGGAGTCTTGTTACCTAAACAGGCCAGTACCCTACACTCTTGTGGGACCACGCCCTGTCCAGGCACCCTCAGTACAGATGCTGTGCAAGGGGAGGATTGTAGGCTGGACATTTTCCTTGTGGACTGGGAAGTTGTCCGAAGCCTCAGTGATTAGGCCTGAGACTTCATGACATGTGAACGTAGGAAAAAGGGGACTTAGCCCAGGCCAAAGAATTGGGAATGATGACCTGGGAGTGTCTGAATTTTACTACTGATAGGTAAATCATCACCTTTTAAAGAAATAAGCATCACACAACAACCTTTTCTTAAAAGTCCCAGCCTTTTTACTGTACGTGCTATGAAAACCGACCACTTGGGCCTGGCCCTATTTGCTAGGTTGGGTGTTTTCTCAGTGTGGGGCTCTCACCCCCGTTTTTCTGCCTGGGTCTGTGATAATCCTTATTTTTCAGCGGCAGCTCTTCTGACAGGTTGTTCAGAGTCCAGCTGTTTCCTTTAGGCTCTGATGTCTCCTCTCTTTCTGGGACGCTTCCGGGGTCATTCCTAGAAGGACAATTTATCGGGCTCAGGAGCTCATTCACTCCATTTCCCAGGTTCACTGCTTCCTGCACTAAAAACCACTTGGGCCGAGGCTTTCAGAATGGAAAACCTCTCTGGATGCCTTATTAGGTGACCACATATTCAGAATCAGAAATGTACCTGCCTCAGAAACCCCCCTTCTGAGGAAGAACTGTTCCCCAAGAGATGGTTTCGAGTTGCCAGAACGTCAGTGTGCTAAGGCTACTTTGGGGGCTCATGGTGCCCATGCACTCTTGAATTGTGGTTGCCCTGAAGTATCTGAGCTAAATAAGCAGCCCCCATGCAGGGGAGCGGGAGACCAGTCTCCACACTCTCACTAGCCTCATTGTGACTCCAGACTGTTCAGCAGCCTCTGGGCTCTCCCAGCTCTGACTACAATTCCATCCCCTGTCCTAGTGCTAACAGGCTTTACTGTGAACAAAATGCAGAAGATCAGCCTGTGACAGCGCGTGTCTGTCACTGTACGTTCCTCTCTGGCAAGTATTCAGGCAAATACTGTGGCTCTGGTGAATAATGACACAGCAAGAACTCACCATCAGTCACTTTTTTTTTTTTTTTATAATGGCAGCATCTGCAGCCATTGTAAATGGTAATATGTCGGTCTGTCTACCAAAGTCACACCTCTTATCTAAAAAGTCACTTGTGGGCGGCGCCTGTGGCTCAAAGGAGTAGGGCGCTGACCCCATATGCTGGAGGTGGTGGGTTCAAACCTAGCCCTGGCCAAAAATTGCAAAAAACAAACAAACAGATAAAAAGTCACTTGTCCATGCAAAGAGCCCCTGTGACCTCTTAGTTTACATCTGAGGCCCAGCCAAGACCACAGAGTTGGTCTGTGGCAAGCTGGGACCAAAGGGGGAGGGGAAGAGTAGACCTTTCTTTGTTCTGTTGAGTCCCTGAAATCAAGTCACTTGCCCACTCCGAGGTTGGAAGGCTCACTTTACCGGGCATGGGCCTCCCCGTTCCTGCCGTCATCAGACGTGTTTTGTAGGTTCTCTGACTGTTCATCCGTGGGTTCCTGAAATCTGGGTAAGAGAAGGCAGGTACTGGGACTGACAGCAGAGTCAGTCTGCCATGTGACCTTAATTAAGCTCACTCTGCACAAAAACCAAACACACACTCAAAGCCCTGCCCAGCCCTTCATTCTTTGGATCCTCAAACATTTACTGAGGTCCAGTGGTTTGCCGGGGCCAGGCCTAGCCAGGAGAAGCACCGAGGGAGGGAAGGGCACACAGTGGGGCAGGTGGTGCAGCAGCGGTTGGTGGGACTCACTTTAATTGGAGTGTTTGAGCATAGTCAGAAGTGGGCGGGGAAGGTTTCCACAAGCTGTCAGGCCCTGCTGTGATAGAGGTCCTGGGCTTCTAAGAGACCCTGGCTGGGCAATGGCTGGGGGGCTGGGGAGGGCCAGGCTTGGGGGTTTAGACTGGACAAGGCAGGTTCTCTGGGACAAAGAGCGTCAACCAGACTTGGGATGGGTGGCAACAGGACTGGGTCATGGAAGGAACCCAGGCTGTGCGCCAGAGCACCTGCATGAGCATGACGCCGTTTGCTGAGCTGAGGAGATGGGAGGAGGTCGACTAGGGGTGGACACCAAGCACTCTGCTGGCCACTGCTGAACTTGAGATGAGATGCCAGGCGGGAGACAGAAGGAAAGGAGTCTGGGGCTTGGGAGACCTGCTTTGCTGGGGAGGTGTTTGGGGACATCTGCATCTCAGTGGGGTTTTAAACCAGGGGATGGGATGAAGTCACTTAGGAAGGGAGTGCAGGAAGAGAAGACCTAGGACGAGAACCCTGGAGAACGCGGACGTCTGGGCGGAGCTGAGGAGGCAGAACCGCCAGAGAGACCGGGAAGGACTGGCTGGAGAGGAGCGTGGGGGCTCAGAATGGAGGGCAGGGTGTGCTGAGGGGAGGAGACTGGTTGACACCTGACACATGAGTGCCGGTCAGAGGTCAAAGGTTGAGGGAGGTGGCTCTGATCTAGTGGAAGGTTGCTGTTACTGGAGCAAGAGCAGGCTCCCGAGAGTGGGGTCAGAGGCTGGGGAAACAGGGTGAGGCAGTGACTGCAGACGCCCAGGAGGTGGTGCCCTGAGGAGGAGCACAACCTGCTCCAAGCCTCAGGAGCTGGGCTGCAGCTGGAGCTCAATCCTGCAGATGTCATTCCCTGGCAGAGCCACTGTCTCTGCCACACACACTTCTAGTCAGCTTCTCATGGAGCCAGAGCACGTGACAAGTATTCACAGCGTGCACGAGCCTGTGTGGTCTGGTCAGCACCCAGAAATCAGGGTTAGCCTGCTGCTAATCCCTTCAGGTAGTTCTGCCTGGTTTGGGTGGGTTTTTTTTTTTTTTTAAGAGACAGAGTCTCACATGTTGCTCTCAGTAGAGTGTCATGGCGTTACAGCTCATAGCAACTTCCAACTCCACCGGGCTTAGGTGATTCTCCTGCCTCAGCCTCCTGAGTAGCTGGGACTGCAGGTGCCCGCCACATGCCCAGCTATTTTTTTTTCTGTTGTTGTTGTTGCAATTTGCTAGGGTAGGGTTTGAACCTGCCACCCTTAGTATATGGGGCCGGCGCCCTACCCACTGAGCCAAAGGGGCCGCCGTTTGGGTGGTTTTATAAACAGAGTCATATCTGGAGGAACAACTTTGAATGTCTGTGGAGGAAGGAACATCTGGCAGGTCCAGGGTAGACAGGGAGTTAGTTGCCGGTGTTAGAATGGGCAGTTCCAGGGTCATGTGACGGATTGCACACACAATCAAATTGTCTGTCTTCCCCACGCTCACTGAAACCGTAGTAAAGGGACCAAAACGAACATGGAGGGTAAGACCTCGCCAGGTTAAAAACAGGAAAGGATGATGCTGAGATTCTGGAAGCTGGAGAGCACGTGAACAAGCAGTAACTAATTTAGCAGACCTGAGAAGCCTGAGCTGGAAAGTGACAGCGGGACAAGCTGGGGACAGTCCCAGTTCACACCACAGTCTCCAGGAGGCTCGGGAACTGGCAGCACCCTCCACCCCTTGTCTCTTCAAAAGAGAGGGTGGGACCAAATGGGGGGATGGTGTCATTCCAGATGCTGCCACTGAGCAAGTGCTCCTGTCCCACCACATCTGAAGGGTTAGTTCTGAGAGGGTGTGACACCGGTTGAGAATTATACCGAAACCAGAAAGTCAGCTAAGCACACAAAGCCTCCCTAGAGAGGACTTCCAGGCTCGGTGCCTGTGGCTCAATCGGCTAAGGCGCCAGCCACGTACACCTAAGGTGGCGGGTTCGAATCCCCAGCCCAGCCCAGCCCGGGCCGCCAAACAATAATGATGGCTGCAACCAAAAAATGCCCGGGCATTGTGGCAGGCACCTGTGGTCCCAGCTACTTGGGAGGCGGAGGCAGGAGACTCGCTTGAGCCTAGGAGTTGGAGGTTGCTATGAGCTGTGATGCCATGGTACTCTAAACCGGGGTATAGCTTGAGGCTCTGTCTAAAAAAAAAAAAAAAAAAAAATAAAAAGAACAGTCAAAAAGTGATGTGCCTTATCTCTGCGGTGGGGTCAGCTCTGATCTAGGCACTTAGGGTGATTTCCAGGCGGAAATCCTTGTCTTGAATGCTTTTTTTTCTCTTTTCTGATTTTGGATTTCCGGGGGGGAGGGTTTGTTATAGATTATAATCTAGTTCCATCCAAAAGTATATATTTTTAATAGAGATATTGGGATGGAAATCTTGGTTTTTGTGTTCCCAGTTCCAAACTCTTCTTACTATGTTATCTAGCATGGAAACTTTCTTGAGCCAAAATGGTAGCCAATTTGGACAAGGAAATTATTTTTTAAACAAATTCTGGAAATCTGGATTTTTTTTTTTTTTTTTTTGTAATGTGTGCCACTATGTAGTAGTTTCAGGTTGACAGCAAGATAGAACCTTAAAGTCTGACATCTTAAACTGAAAAAATAATTTGAAACTCACTAATATAGTTCAGGATGCGTTTTCATTTTTTTTAAAAGGAAAAATATTTTAGGATTACAGAAATTCATCACTACAATTTTTATTATTCTTATCACTGCCATCAACGTTACCAAGGCCACATTTTTTTTTTGTTTGTTTGTTTCAGAATCTAGCAGGGAAATGTGATAGTTGTTATTGCATTATTTATTCCAAGTAATAAATTTGGAAATGCATTTTAAAAACTTCCTCATCTTAGTCAAGACTAATACTTGTGAAAACATCATAGAGTGGCCAGATATAAAATCTATCATAATTATATCATAAATAGGAAAATATTTATATGTGTATATATGTGCATATATATCCCATTTCTTTCCCCAAGAATTAGTGAATTGGGGGAAATTCTGTGTGAGACCTCCAAGTATTTTAATGTGACATGTGCTTCAGGTTCTATAGTAAAGCCAAAGAAAGACTCAAGTGATGTTTGATAACTCACTTGGGAAGAATTTATTAATGAATGTTTGCTATAGAGTTTAAACAAAGATTTTTTTATGATAAAATATTCTAGGTTTTTAAAATTTTCAGTTAAGAACCTATAAATTCCCCAACCTTTTTGTTTACTTTTCAAAAAATAAGAGATTCATATTGGAAATGTTTTGTAATCTTTCAAGTTTAAACTCAAAGAGGAAAAATTTTGTTCATCAGATGGTAATAATATTTACAGATTGAGCATACAACCCCATTCCTAGCCCAGACTGTACGTTTGAGAAAAGACTGGACAATATACATTTTAACACTAATTTGAATTATTGCATTGTTATGTGTCCTCTTGAACATCACTGTCCACTGACTAATGTCCCACACCATTGAGTCTTTTCTGTTCCCTTATGGGCACTGTCACTCTTTATCTAGCTACTTTTAACTACAAGATTCATTTTCTTCTCACACCTAATTTTCCCCTGAATTTATTAACTTCTTTTTATTCTTCAGTGTATCTCTTTGGCCAGTGTGAAATTATTTTTCTTTTATATGAGGTGTATATGTGTAGTGTCCCATTTGTGAGAGAATTTATACTTTGATCCTTAGTAATTTTGGTAGAATTGGATGAGAGATACTAATTGTTTAAGGCTTGTAAACTTCAGAAAGTGAAAGGGGTTGAATTCATTTCTCTCTTTTTATTTTGAGACAGAGTCTTACTATGTCACCCTAGGTAGAGTGCTGTGGTATCACAGCTCACAGCAACCTCAAACTCTTGGGCTTAAGCGATTCTCTTGCCTCAGCCTCCCAAGTAGCTGGGACTACAGGCGCATGCCACAATGCCCAGTTATCTTTTTGTTGCAATTGTCATTGTCTTTTTTTTTTTTTTTGTAGCTGGCCTGGGTTGGGTTTGAACCTGACAACCTTGGTGTATGTGGCCAGTGCCCTACCCACTGAGCTATGGGCACCGCTGCCCCTGTTACTTTTTTTCAATTGGAGTGTATTTCATGAGTAATGATGACATTATTAGGATAATTAACTTTCATTCACTCATTTGCTCATTTATTCATTCACTCATTCATTTAGTAAAATTTTTTTTGCGAGCTAAGGTACAAGTTAGCATGTTAGATACTATGGTGCTATAAGGAAGAAGCAATTTTGACTTTTGATATTGCTGTTGGATAAAAATTCCATGATGATTTAGAGCAGGTACTTTTAAAATTAGTGATATTGAAATACATAAGTCGACTTCTTCAAAAGACACTTTTCCAATATGACTTAAGTACAGACCTCACATTTCCAAAGGAAACAGAAGTTTTAGAATCTGTGTGCATGCACACCTCTACACGAGTCTACATGAAGGAGCCTGAATTGGCAGGATTATGGAAATTAGACCTTGAAGTATATTGTATGAGTGTGCTTGCAAATCTAGTACCAGAGCCTCCGGGGAGGCAGTGGCAGTTAGGTTCCGTTTGTTCCTTTTGAGTAGGAATTAAAAAGTTGGATGTGTAGATGGTGCTCATTTATTTCCAGGGCTCTAGATAACACATGCTTATCTTTATTATTTAACCACATTTAAAATTTTAAAAATATTTATTTTTGAATTTACACAGAGCAAAGTTATCCTTCTACTTTTAAAATTAAGCAGGTATTTGTTGAGCATCTGCTCTGTGTCAGGAAATATGCTGGGCGCTGGAACTAAAGTGATGGACAAGACAGGTGTGTTCCTGGCATTGCATAGATGTGGGAGGCAGACAGGAATGGAATAATCAGCCAAAGGAATACCAGGTTCTACATCTGAGAGGTGTGTGGCACGAGAAGAGTTTGCAGTAGGGCTGTGACCAAGTCAGGTAGTTAGGAAAGGCAAAGAATTGAGGTGAGCACAGCTAAACTGATGGTGGATGAGGGGGAGTTACATGGGTAAACTTGGCTCAGGCAGTAGGTTCCATGCAGGCAGAGCAGCATGCCTTGAGTGGAGGTAGGTGGGGGGGAATAGGGCATGAGTTCCGCTGAGGCTAGCAGTAGGGTCAGGGTCAGCTCCAAAAGGTAGATCCTTGGGGAGCTTTGCAGTGCACTGCTGATCAGACTGAACCCTCTGTAGCAGCTTGGAATATAAACCCAAAGGGTAGCAGTGTGGGAGGGCCACATCAGTTGTGAGGCTTCTGTACAAGAGCAGTGAGAGATGGGGTTGCTGGTCCAACAGCGTGGACGTGAAGTTAAAGAATTCCATAGACCTTATTTGAAATCCGTACCTTTAGGCCATTGGGAAGCATTCTTAGTAGGCACTTGATCTTTTGGGGGGTGAAACTTCTCATACTTTACTCATTTGAAAATCTTCCATCCCATACTTTACGCATTTGAAAATCTTCCATCCTTTATACCTTCTGACAGTCATTGTGCGACCTCATTCAGCTACCATGTAATGTGCACTGCCTTTTTAGCAACCAAGCACTATAGAAGTGCTTTTAATTTCCTGAGAAAAGCGTTGGATTGAGTTTTGCAATGTTGCTTCGCAAGGCTGCAAAGGTGGAAGTAGATCTTCTTGAGTGGGATTCGCTAATTAGGCGCTGTTTAGGCTTTTTATAGCTTATGCTCCCGTGAGCAGTCAACACTGGTGGTTTAGTAGTTACTGAATTCACTTTCCCCCTGCCTGTGGTCAGGTATCCGATAGCATGGCCACGAGATATTACCAAGTGTCTTTGTTGGTGAACTTCAGGAGGGTGGTTTGATTTATGTGATATTCTATCTGGGATCACAGCATTATTATTTGATTGTATTTTGTCTGAGGCAGCCCATGGAGGGAAATGATCTGTTAACTCTTGATTAGGAGTGAAATGAAGCTTCCCCTTTGTACAAATCCCAGGGAACGTCCGTCTTTTTCTGTGACCATCTCTCTTTCCACCTGCCTCCCCCCCCCCCATTTTCTCACTGTTTACTCAAACCAGTATGCTCATCAGTCCATTTTAGTTAGGACTAATTATCACTGTTCTTTTTGTCCATTTACTGTTCAAGTTGAAGAAAAAGTATTTTCTTTCTATTTTTGGTGAGGCCAGCTAGTCGGAGCTTTGGAGTAGTGCTGGGGGCATGGGTTGCGTCCTGGTGTCTGTGCGAGGTGGTAGCACGTGGTTCTCTGCCTCTTGGGCTCCCTGTTCCTTCATCGTGAGGGTGCTGAAAGGAGAGTGGCATAGAACTGTCTGTACCAAGTGAAAAACTCGGGAAAGCATGTGCCCACTGCTGGTGAGTGAGGAGCAGAACACTGCTACGAGTGGGCAGCACTCTCATGCTGCTTCTGCCTCTTAGAGAATTGCTATCAGCATCTAGGCACACTTAGTCACTTAATTAAAACTAAAGTGAAATAGAACACGCAAAGAGCTTCAGCAGTATCTACAATACTTCTTCTTTTGAAAAGAAAAGCATGATAGAATGTTAAGGCTGACAAAGCTGGGAATGGGTTGATAGCCATGAGTTAGAATATTTATTTTCTTTAGGCTTGAAATATTTCGTCATTCAAAACAAAACAAAAATAAAAATAAAGCAAAAAGTCTCCCCGTCCTTTACATTCCCTCTGGCCACAGACAGTCTCTTAACCTCGTTCCTTGCAAGACTTTTGGTGTTTTCTACCTAGGGTCCTTCTGTAGGCATTAAATTTCATCCTATCCAAATGTTCTAAACCATCATATTTTATTGCATGATGTTTGGCACCGAACAGAGTAAGCTACGTAGCAGATATAAATTGTGACGCTTAATGCTGTAGTGAGCACTTGTGAACCCACCGCTCAGCATGAGTGCTGGAGTACTCACTGTCAGGTGCTCAGCCCGTCTCTGTGAGTCCTCACTATCTGCATTCTTCCCTAGCCCTGTGTCTTCCTTGCTAGAGGTAAACATTCTCATGTGTGTGTATGTTTTTTTGAAGTAGTTTTGTGACATGCATACGTATCCATAAACAATATTGTACGTTGGCTTGGTTTTGCTTGTTTGGGAAGCTTCTAAAAATGATACCATATTGTCTTGTCCTCCTGGCTTTTTCACTCGGTGTTTGTATTCCCTATGCTGTTGCATGTGGCACGAGTTCATTTTCACTGCTGGAGAATATGTCACAATTTACTCATGTACCTTCCAGCTGACGATCTCTTGGGTTGACTCCCATTGTTCGGAATGGGAATAGTTCCTTGTACGTCTGTCTATCTTGAGGCACATGGAGAAGACTTTCTCTGTAGGGTACGTATCTATGAGTAGAATGGTTGGTTTGTAGAATTATCAAAGTCCAGCACGACCAGATAGCGTCCAGTTATTTTCCAGAGATGTTTACTCCGCTGTGTACACTCCACCTGCAGCCTAGACTTTATTATTGATGCATATCCTTGCTCACATTTGTGGCCCATTTTTAATTCACAAGCAAAATGGTGGATATAAAATAAAAAATGTATCTCATCAGGTTCTTTGCATTTACTGGATGAGGTTGAACATTTTTGTATGTATTTCTTTTTTTCTTTTTCTTTTTTTGAGAGGAGTCTCACTATGTCGCCCTCAGTAGAGTTCTGTAGCGTCACAGCTCACAGCAACCTCAAACTTTTGGGCTTAAGTGATTCTCTTGCCTCTGCCTCCCCAGTCACTGGGACTACAGGTGCCCACCACAACACCCGGGTATTTTTTTGTTATAGTTGTCCTTGCTTAGCAGTCTCTGGAGGGGTTCGAACCCACCAGCCCTGGTGTATGTATGTGGCAGTGTCCTACCCACTAAGCTACAGGCACCAAGCCTATATTTATTTCCTATCATTCATTGTTGTCTTTCTGTGGAATCTCCTCCTGCCCTACTTTCAATGGGCTTGCTGGATTTCTCTTAGTCATTTGTAATGTTCCTGAGACATTTCTGGATAATAATTCTTTCCTGGTCATACATGCTGCAAATACCTTCCCTTACATTATGACTTGACTTTTCATCATCTTTGATGGTATCTTTTCATGAATGGAAGTTCTTAAATTTAGTGTCGTCATGTTATTACTTTTCCTCCCTTTTTTGTGTTTTGTGTTGTGGTTGGAAAAGACCTCTTTACCCCCTGGTTATATATTTTATTGTATGTTTCTTCTGAAAAGGATTTCATGGTTTTGCCTCTCACATTTAACTATTCAATGCAGTTGGGATTGATTTTGTGTGGGGTGGGATGTAGGGCTCCAACTTCACTTTTCCATAAATGTCTAGACCCATTTGTTCTAGAATCATTTTTTGAAAAGTTGGTCCTTTTTGCATTTACAGTGCTATTTTGCAGCAACCTCAAACTCTTGGGCTCAAGTGATCTTCTTGCCTCAGCCTTCTAAGTAGCTGGGACTACAGGCACCTGCCAAAAGGCTCAGCTAATTTTTTTTTATAAAGATGGAGTCTCGCTCTTGCTCAAGCTGGTCTCAAACTTATGAGCTCAAGCAATCTACCTGCCTCAGGTTCCCAGAGTGCTGGGATTACAGGCATGAGCTATTATGCCTGGCCTTTTACATATATTTTAATGGTGATTTCTTTATTTCCTTTAATCAGCTACTATTGTGAGTGGCATTTATATATTTTGCTATGGTAAGCTACCTTTGCATTTTTGGAATAAGGTTAATGATGTATTTTTAGTGCTCTTTTAAAAGTAATATTCTGGACTCAGTTTTCAAGTATTTTCTTTAGCAAATAATAGTTTTTTCTCTTACTTTCCTGCCTAGTTCTGGATACCAGGGTATAAGGATAGATTTGTACAGGAATAGGGGAACATTCTCACTCTGTTTTCTCTGGAAGATTCTATAATAAGGCTGAAACAATCTGTTCCTTGAAATTAGGTCAGACTTACCTGTATAATTAGGCCTGGGGTAAGAAAATTTTAAGGTGCTTCAATAGTTTTTAAATATTATACTATTGAGAATAGGAATTTTTATTTGTGTCTTCATTATTTGTCCTTGATTAACCTGACCAGAAGTTTTCCCCATATATTAGTCTTTCTAAGAGTCAACTTTTGGCTTTGTGGATTATTTTTATTGTGTTTGCTTTCTACTTCATTAATTTTTATCTTTATTATTTCCTGCTTTCTATTTACTTAGGTTTATTCTGATTTTTTTCTCCTAACTTGAGTTGACCACTTAGTACATTAACTACTGTCTCTGTATTCCATAGGGTTTAAATTATAACGTTTTCATCATTTCATATTTATAGTATTTTAAAACTTCCAATATGATTCCTCTTGACTCTCGCAATATTTATTGGTGCCTTTAGAATTTTACTAATGAATGTATCATTTATCTTGTTATTATTGACTTCTGTTATAATTTATTGTCAGAGAACTCTTCTGTGTGGTGACAGTTCTTTGATCTTATTGAGACTTGCTTTATTGTCAATTTTTTTTATTAATCAGTTTTTATAAGTTCCATTGTACGCTTCAGAAGAACCTATTCTCTTCTTATTGTGTTGAGGGATCTGTGTGTATCCAGAAGTTCAGGCTTGTTAATTGTACCTCACAATCATCTATGCCTTTGCTAATTTTTTAAATCTTCGTGACATATTTGTTTCTGAGAAAGCAGATTGAAATAATTATCTCTGATCATGAATTTATAAATTACTCTCTGTTTCTGTTTTGGCTTTTTATATATTAAAATTATATTATTACATGCATTTGTGTTAAGAATTACTGTATCTTTGCAGTGAAGTAAACCATTTATTCAGTTTATGTGTGGTCACTCTCTGTCTCCCTTTCCTTTGGTCCTTAAGTCCATTTTGTATGACATTGGTATCGTTATCCCACTTCTTGGCCAATATTTGTGTAGTTTATCTGTTGTTTAACCTTTTACTTTCAGCCACTTCATGTTATGTTTTAAATATCCAGATTGACAATATTTCCCTCTCATTACTGATTTTATTCTACTGTTTTTTGAACTCCATGGTGGCTCATACAGGTCTGATGTCCTTCTAATCATCCTTCCTGTCAGATCTGTGTTTCCTCCTGATTTTTTTTGGCATTTAGCAATTTTACCATAATGTATCTGTGTAATTTTTATAATTTTATTTAATGTGCATTGTTTTCCATGCACCTATGGCTTTCTCTGATCCTTTAATTCAGAAACATTATCAGATTTTATCTGTTCAAATATACTACTCATTCATTTTATTCTCTTCTTGGAGACTTTAAATGTAGCTTGACCTTTCTGTCCTCCTTTTCTCTTAACCCTTCTCTCCTATTTTCTAGCCCATTTATATCTGCTGCATTCTGGGCAATTTCTTTAGATCCATCTTCTAATTCACTAATTTTCTCTTCAACATTATCTATTATGTTGTCTGATGCATCAATGGATTTTTAAAATTACGTTGCTTAACTTTTCCATTTCTGAAACTTTTATTTGGTTCTCTTGAATACTGTGCCTGCTGTTTATTATACCTTCTCATTCATTTTTGTGATTCTGCCTTTGATTTTTTAAAAATATGACATGTAGCTATTTTATGATAAAGTCAGTATCTGTATTCCCTAGCAGGAGTCTGGTTTTATGGGCTATAAGGAGTCTTGTTTCTTCTGACCCTCACTAGGTTTCTTTGTTTTCCTCGTTTGTGATACTTAAGAATTCATACCTGGTAGGTACTAAATGAATGAAAATCTGGGAATCCGAGGTGGGAATTCTTTCCCCAGAGAGGAATGGTTTTGCTTCATGGTCTCTTTCAGGCGTCTGTTGTTTGGCTGGCTCTTTCATTCGCTGGTGGCCCAAGGGTGAGCCTTCTGTCACAGTGCTAATATTGACATTTCCCATCAGAGCATCCCTGCCTCTTGTTTGTACCTTTTACTGCTGAAAATGTAAGTTTTGTTTTATTTTTGGTACTATTAACATTTCCCAATTTCTTACATTCATACTCTTGCAGAAATATTATTAGTGCTGAATGTTGGTTGTTTTGTAGTGAGAGAGGCCCTAGGACTGTGTAGTTTGTCGTACTTTGGGAAGCAGAATTCTCAATTACTCTTTGACCCTTTTCATTCTGTCTTCTGTCCCCACTTATCAATTGAAACTAGTCTTGCTAAGATTACCAATGACTTCCATCCCTCTCAACAACTTTTGAGACCATGTTTTTTTCCTTTAAAAAAATAGAAATTTTGTGCATCTAGATTCTCCCGACACAGTCTCCTCTGCTGGTATTCTTCCTGCCTCTCCTTTGCTGGCCGTCCTTTTTCTGTCTGAATCAAAAATATTTGAGTCCCTCTAGGATCTTATAGGACCTTCTTTTCCTCTTCTGCTGAAAGGCAGTTCAGCGTAGTGCCTCAATCTGGAATTAGACTGAGTTGCTCTCATCCTGTGATCAGGAGTGTGACCTTGTTTCCTCATTGTAAGGTGGAGATAGAAACACTGTTGTTGGAAGGGTTCAGTAAGAATTCTGTGCTGTGTACTCAGTCCATGTCCAACATATAGCAGGCGCTCAGTATAGGTCTACTTGTATTCCCATGTACATTTTCTTCCTAAGTCATCTCCTCTGTTTCCACGATGACAGGTCTCATATATATTGCCCCAGTACCATCTGTGCCTCCCAGTGTCAGTTTCTAGAGCCAGCTGTCTATGATATTTGATTTCTCCCATCCCCTTAGTGTATGCCCACCCTGGATTTCTGCATAGAGGCAATGGTACTACCATGCACATAGTTGATTAAACCAGGTTCTGGATGCTTTGGCTCCTTCCTTTCCGTTACCTTCTCCTCACCTAATAATTGTGGAGTTCTGCTTTTACCAGTTGAGATCAAGTCACCATCATTTTTCCCCTCAGTCTATAATTATAGCCTCTTAAATACTTTCCCCACTTCCACTCCTTTCCTGTTGAATCTATTTTGCTAAGCAATCAGAGTGATTTTTTTCTAATTCAAACAGAGCATGCTGTCTCTAGTATCAGTGTTTTTCTCATAAAGCCTCAAATCACTTCTATTCTCCTTCAGCACGTCCTTGAGGTATACCTCCACAACCTCATTTGGTTCCTTTCTCCTCTTGCTTTGTACAGTCTTCATCAGACGTCTTTTAGGCCTTGGACTTGGCCAGGCCCTTCCCTGATTCGGTGCCTCTGCGTGTGTCACAGAGCACCTCTCTCCTCACCTTTGCCTGGCTAACTCCACTCAAAGCTCATCGGAAGTGAGGTTTTCTTAGAGAGACTTGCTTTATCTTCTAAATCAAAGCTTTTTTTGGTTCAATAAATGTGAACATTTAATATTAATAATTTGATAAACATGTATGTATCTTAAAAGGAATCTACTAAGTAATATGAATAACAGTTCTGTGAGACCATGCCTATTTTTCATTTAGAGTCATAGTTTTGTCACTGGAAACCATTGTCTTCCCTGTTGTCCTCAATTAATGGGTTTTCAGGGTCATAAAAATGTCTTATGGTTATTTTGCAGCTTTGCCATTTGCCCACGCACTTTGCATATGCCTTTTATTACCAGATAAAGTATTGGCCCAAATCAGGGGTTAGAGAACTAACAGTCACTGAGTATTGTATGTTGGGCTTTTTTACGTTATTTTCATAGGTTGAATTCTAAAAAAATATGATTATCCCCAAGGCACTGAAGAGGAACTGAGATTCAGAAGATCCTCTGACCTGGGTAAGGCTGTATAACTGGTGAGAGGCAGAGCCTATGTTTAGTCCAGGAGTTTGAACTCCAAGAGAAGAGCTTTTTCCGTATCTTCTGTCTTGTTTTTTCTCTGAGCAAACTCACATACTGTGATACAGACTACAGTTCCCAAAGTTCCTCCACATGCATTATCTGATGTAAGATGTCCATCAGGGCTGGGCCTGGTAGCTCACACCTACAATCCTAGCACTCTGGGAGGTCAAAGTGGGTAGATTGCTTGAGGTCAGGAGTTGGAGACCAGCCTAAGCAAGAGCGAGACCCTATCTTTAAAAAATAGCTTGGTGTTGTGGGCACCTGTAATCCTGGCTACTTGGGAGACTGAGGCAGGAGGATCGATTGCATGAGCCCAAGGTGGCTGTAAGCTATGACGCCACGGCAGTCTAGCCAGGGTAACAAAGTGAGAGAATGTCTCAAAAAAAAAAAAAAAAAGTGTACATCAGGTTCTAGAGAGGGTGGGGCATTATAACATTTTATTGTGGTGCAGTCTTTTTATTCACCAACTCTTCATTGCACTGAGCATCCGTTTGAGGTCCTGCGTTTACAGATGAGAAAAATTAAACAATGAATGATTGAGTTCTCTGTGAAGTGACACAGTGAAATATTGAATTGTTGGTGTTTTTTAAAATTAGTTGGAGAAGGAGAAAACACAGATATTTTTTAAATTTTAATAGTTGTATTTGTCTGTTTTCTGTTTATCTGTGATTGAATATATTTGAGAATAAATTTAACTAGTACAACTAGGCCTTGAGTTTTTTTTAAAGTTAATCCTTTATATGAAAATATTAACTGGATAAAAGTCCATTTAATACTAAATTCTGGCAAAAATCAAGAAGGTGTAACCTTATGGAAAGCATGCTCGGGTTAGTTGGTTCCTTTAGGCAAGCCAGGTAGAGCGTCCTTGGCCAGACAAAGGAGGCAGGAGGGCCCACTCCCAGGGAGATGGGGCTTTGCAATGTCAGAGAGAGCTTATGTTTATTAGAGCTTCCCTGAGACCTTCCATGGTTCTCTCCTCCTTCACTAAATATTTTGCTTATTGGCAGTGCACTCTGGTTCAAATATGCATGTTGATGTTTTGAATTTATAAATCTAAAATTTTTTTCAAAGCCCATTTTTTTTAATATCTATTTCTTTATTATGGATTTCCCTATGTTTCCTTTTACATGTACAGGCATCTATAAAGGAAAAGTTTTTTGAAAGACAATTACTCTTTCTCACTAAGGAAATAGAGACGAAACAGATGTCTCTGAAACTGGAAAAGTATAACTGGAGCAAAGGTCAACAAACTTTCTCTGAAAGGGGCCAGACAGTCAATATTTTTGGCTTTGTATTGTGACTATTAAACGTTCTGCTGTTGTGGCATGAAGGTTGCTGTAGACAGCAAGAAAGCCAATGAGCATTACTGTATCCCAATAAAACTTTATTTACAAAAGTCAGGTAGCAGTTGAATTTTGCATAAAGAGCTGTAGTTTGCAGACCCCAGATTGGAGAAATGTATCTTAGAAGTAGACGTGAGGAGAAATGGGTATCTCCACCCAGCCTTCTGCATCATTAGCTGAGTGCTCTCGGGTGATGTGCTTTTAAGTCTTAGAGAGTGAATTTATTCATTTGAAAAATGAGGCATTTTTCTTGGATGGACAATTTCTGTTTTCTTTACATTTTTTATGTGTTTAATATACTAGAGGGAGCATGTGTTACTTTTGTAAACAGAACAGACTATTTAAAAATTGAAACACAAGCTAAAAATAGAATGTTATTGTGAGAAAAATATCGTATGTGTGAAGAGAACTTCATAAGAAGTAGATCAGATTCTTTGTGGAACAAGGATGGAGATAAGTCAATAGATGTTAGGTATGAAGATCATTATGGGCAAAGATTGTTTCTCACTTAGGAATTTTGTGTCATACGTTACCATCTTAGATAGAGAGCCATTAACTGATTATTTTTATAGCATATGTTTATACATTTACCAATTAATTTAGATAATTTATTGAACCACCACTAAGTATAGAGGACTGTGTTGAGTGCTTGAGGTAGAAAAAATGATGACAAATAAGAAAATTCTTTATTTGAAGGAATGCACATTGATGGAGATTGACACTTCATAAAATATTATCCTCGTGTCTGATAAATTCTTGATTAGAAGCCTATACATGCAGGGAGGTGACAGAAAATATGAACCACTGGAGTAGAGGAAAGTGCCAGGGAACGGGCGCAGAGATTGGCCTTGAAAACAAGCGGGGAATCTAGACCCGGCAGAAGGTGAAGGGCAGTGTAAGCTGGTGGGAAAGTCTGCGTGGCTGAGAACTTTGCAAATCACAGGTCGTCTTCTAAGACAGAGATGGTGTTGCTAGGGAGTGGGATTTATGCTCTTGGACCCATGGAATGCTCTGGGAATCTAAAGGTATGTCACTTTTCCATAGGTGAGTTCATAGAGCATGAAGATGTTAATATTTTGTTTACAGTTTGAGAATAAGGATGACTTTATGAGGATTACGAACTTCCTGTGTGTTTCCCTTCTGGGAAAGAAGAGGAGTTTGCAGGTACACATGTGGACAAACGCTTGGTTGCCCTGCTTGACAGGGGCAGCCAACGCTCTTGATAAGCTTCAGTAAGGTTTATTATCACTTTATTTACTTAAGGCCCTGAGTGTATATGAGATTGTGCTGAAACACAGTTATTCCTGATTTCCTCAAAGAGATGGTTAGGCAAGATCAGAGAGGCCTTGTCACTGATATAAGTCCACACACCTCAGTTGCCTAAATGGTTGACTGTTAATGGAATTTCCTTATTTGTAAGGCAGTGTTCCTCATAGGCCCTTCCTACTAGAGTTAGGAGCTTTCAATGAACTTACCCAACCATATAGCCCTCAGCTCTACATTCACACACTGTGAGAGCTCAGTACCTGTTAGCAGGTAATAATGTGCTCAGAGTTGTGAAAATCCGTAGTTTCATTCCTGTACATTCACAGAGAGGGTGCTCACAAGTCGTCGATTTCCTTTATCGAACACATGAGACATTTGGCATGATTTGTTGTACAGACGTCTACGAGGGCCCATGTATTTCTGGATCTTCGTGGGTCATTTGTTTGGAATCAAAATCCCTTAACCCTTCCCACTTGCTGTTTACGTTTTTTACTGTGATGAGAGTTGGATCACGTATTTTCTGTATAAAATAGCCATAGTGCAGCTAAGTAATGAATATTATTATGTGCTTTTTTTTTTCTAATAGCTTCTAATATTCAGTGGGCAAATTTTCCTTGTTAAGAGACACTGACAAGGCCAGTTGGCCTAAAATTAGATCCAGCAGCTGTGTTTTGAATCAAGGCCCCACATGTGCACTTCACACCCTTTGCCTGCTGTGTTTGCCTGCCTCTTTATCCTGCCTCAGGAAGCAGCCTTTTGGGGGGAATGTTAACATCCATGTTTTTCCTGGTACACCCAGAAAGGTGCTTCTGTGTAATTGTACACCATGTTTATTCACATGTATGGAATGGCGAAACCCAGAAGAAAAAAATAAGCCTCGTTTATTTATTTTTATTTGTTTCTTTCTTTACAAAACTATCCTTTAGTATCATAAGTAAAACTCTGGAGCCCAAATCAAGGCAGTAGCTGTAACTTCTACTAAATTAACTTTTTTTAAAAAAGAAAAACATCGTACGATAATGTTTGATATTTGTGACAGCTAGAAGTAATTTAGATTCTGTTCTCTAAGTTATATCCGGACGCAGGTGTTAACCAGTGTCAATTTCCTAGGTGCTAGTCCCTTTGTATTTCTTGCCCTCCTGTTCGGTTAATAAACATTTTTTAAAGAATATATTCATTGAAGTACACCACATTATCATGATTCGGTTTAAGTATCTGTGTTTATAAGTGCACTTCATTTCACCTAATTAAGTTATTTAGTCATTTACACATTAGCAACGTACTATGTATTGCACTTTTACAGGAACTTATTTTAATTATACCCACAGTTCTGTTCTGCTCCATTATAGCCATAGATCAAGCTGAATAATAGCAGTCTAAAAAGCTATGTGCTAAAAGTGATTATGGGTCATTAAGGCCAAATTAAGGTAACATTTCTGATGGCCACAAGTGGAAGTCTAACTAACAATTACTTTTTTCTTTTGCTTTGGGAAACGCATTTTATTTGACTTTGATGGTGACAGTTTCACAGTAGAATGCCTGCCGGTCGGTATGTATTGGTGGTTGCTTTCATCACACTCATTTTTCTTAGGGGAAATATACAACATATACTTTTTTTTTTTTTTTTTAAATCCAGAAATCTCAATTCACTGAGTTTACCATTGTCTTTCTAAAAAAAAAGAAAAAATAATTATGCTTTTTCTCTCACCCTTTCTTTTTACCTGACATTAAGAGTCAAATGGACAGCCAAAGCTCTGATCTAGGAATCTGAATAAAAGAACGTGTTTAAGTCCTTTTTTCTTTTTTTGATAATTAGAATAAAGCCTCATTGTGTCACTTAGGAGTGACTAAATAGTTATATCACATCCTTCCAAAGAGGAATACCATAGATCCTTTACCTAAAAACAACAATAACAAATAGATTTTGGCTTTAAGTTAGTCAATTTTTAATTCTTGTTTGGTTGGCCTCACATAATTTATTAAGAAATGAAAAGATATCCTTGAAGCTTTTCTGCACATAATTTTATGACCTCCGGGTAGGTGATTCTACTGTTGTTAATTTTCTTATTGAGAATCATTTAAAATTTTTTAATGAGGAGAGAGGTAATTCTAGATATTTTGTTGATTTTATAGACGTATACTAGGGAGATCTATTTTTTGTCAGTACTTAATCTCCAATTTCATAATCCATGGATAAAGGTAATAAGATTCAAATGAGAAAACTACAATTAAAATATTCCAGTGTAGACTTCTTTGTAAGTTGGCTTACTTGGATTAATGAAAATTTTCCTATGTATTCAACTTTGGAAGATAAGGGGCACAATATATACTGTGGTTGATATAGGACCTTTATATTTTGGTTGGAAACACAAGTTTTTACCAGCTCATATAGTTTTTTAATATTCCCTGTTAAAGGCATAGTTCAGTCTGGACATGTCAGGACAAAAGTGGTTACCTGAGTACTGGGGAGAGAGAGTAAGAAATAGTATAGTAGGGATATATAGCCTTTTGTGTTATTTTGATTTTTGAATGATGTCAATGTGTTTTCTCTAAGTACATTTTGATATGTGTTTTTGAGCAAGAAAACAAAAAATAATTGGTGGCAGTTACAAACATTTAAAATATATTTTGAATCGTTCTATTCAGAATTGTAAGCCTAAAATAAAATAAATAAATAACTATAACCAACAGTGCAATCATTCCATTCCTCATTGGTTATTTCTTTGCTTGTTTGTTTGTTTCTTTTAAAGAGATGGAGCTTGGCTGGACTCAGGCTCCTGGGCTCCAGTGAGCCTCCTGCTTTTGGCCTTCCAAGTAGCTGGGATTACAGGTGCATGCCACTGCCCCTGGCTAGTGTGGGTATCTTTTTTACCTAGTGTGGGTATCTTTTTTACATTCGCTTTGGGTTCACTAAAACATCTGACATGTTCTTAAGCATAGATTTGGATAAGGAAACAGTATTAAAAAACTGACTGATGACAAACTTGGGGAGAATGTTGTTGCGTTAAAAGGAATTTTACATCTATGTATGATTTGGGTGATCCAGTTGTCCTTTAGGACGGAACGCAAATTTTTAGAAGCTGAGCATGACAAAGGCAGTGGTGCTTTTGGACGGTGAGCAGTTAAGAGGTTGTCCGTGGAGTCTGGGTCTCAATGACTTACATGAAGTTGGGAATGGAGAAAGTGATGGGAACAAGCTGAATTGTAAACTTTACTCACATTCAAATTCTATGAGCCGGTCATCGTGACTAAGATACTAACAAAATCCTGTTTTACAGATTTGTACGTGCTGATGCTCTTGATTGAGTTGAATAATAGTAATGAAATGAGATGATTTCGTGATTTTATTATAATGAACAATGAAATTAACCATTATTTAAGGAAAGAAAGGCAAATATCGTGTGTATTTATTATATGATGGGAAAAGTTCCCTTTTAAAATTCTCAATGCAATAGGCCTTAATCATGAAACTGTTCAGTTGGAGAATTTCCATTTGTTTATTGTAGCTCAATGTCTACTGTTGTTACTAAATGTAATGTTATTACATTTATTATATTAATATGCTGTTATCGGGAAATAATGCTCTCTTGATTTTATAGTGGCATTTTTCCTGATTGATCTAGTTTATTAAAATATTGCTGAGATGCCAAAGCTGTTACCATAGTTCTAACTATGATGTTATTACTCTTGAACGGAGAATGTGAATTACAGAGCTTTGTGGAAAACTATACTTTTCTGGAAAATCCCTCAGTCCTTTTAAAGTCCAGGAGATTAAACAGTTTGGAATTTGAAAAAAGATGATGTTGAAAGATAAAGGTATATAAGCTCCCTCAATTATTAATGGTACCAATGAATCTGTAAAGAATTAAAAGCAGCTTTGTTAATGGCAGAAGACACATACAGTTAATAAGGACATTACTTCTCATTTGGGGTTAGATTGGCCTCTCATTTATTAATATCTGTTTAAACTACAAATAGAAAGAACTCCATTTTTACCAGACTTCTTGTCACAAGACCAGGTCTCTAAAGAGAAATATCGTTGATGGAAAACCAGGAAGACTAAATAGATGTATTTGGTCTCACAGGCAGTCCATTAATTTGCTCAAATTAAATATTATCTTTAAATATTGAAAGGTTAAATGTACACTGATAATGGATTTAGACAGCTATTAAGCTGTAATTGCTTTCTAATGCAGTTACTAAAAGACATTTGATATAACATATTGAGGAGGAAGGATTAGAGACTTCTCTACCTCGGTTTTAACTGAGAGTTTTATAGCTTTAATTCTGGCAGTTGTAGGAATTGGATAACAACAGTTTTTATGAGAATGCACACAATATACATAAAATATTCAGTGGGCAGGTTGTTGAGGGAGTGTGTTATGTACAGCCTGCTTGTGTTCATAGTTTTTGCAAATCTGTAACAGCAGTGCTATCAAATCCTCACCCCAAATATTTTTCTATTAGCTGAAAGGCAGATTTCTGAAACTGTTACCCATTTACGATTTACATCCATCTAAGCTGAGTTACTGCGTTTTGTGCCCTGGACACATGGATATACCAGTGACCAGATTAATTTGCAGACTTTTTGGTCTGTGGGAGAGTTGCATCTAGCTCAGGGAGTTGAACTGATGGCTTTCCCTGGCTGGGTAGGCGGCTTCCTTTCTACCATTTCACATTGTTTGAATCTGTAGGATGAGATTTTCACGTTTTTGCAGGTTGTGTTTTATGAGTCGAGTTTCTGGATTTAACCAATTCTTGTTAACCCGAGAACATGTGTTGATTGATTTAGTCAGTTACTTGCCTGCAGGGTTCAGTGGAGGGACACAAGTATTTTGGAAAGGAAATATAAAGGGAAGCTAGACTCCTCAAATCGGCTTCCCTTTGTGAATTATTTAAACATAATTGAAGTATGAGTATGCGTCAGGAAAAAAATTACCTGCAGTTAAGCTATCAAGGCAAAGTATTTTTGAATTGAATAAAGAAAGAGAACTACCCTGCTGTTAATCCCTCTCTCTCATTAGATTTTTTGTATTAATGGGCAGCTTCTACTATTCATTGGCTAATCTGTTTTGGTTTCGTTTCCCTTTTTTTTGTTCAACTGTGAAATTATAGGATTCATTTTGGTTTTATAAATCTTTATTGAAAAATAAATATGTCTGAAGATCTGTTTGGGGCCCATGAAAGATGTTGAAATTTTAGGCAGTGCCAGGGCCACGGCTTGGCCTGCACCTTGCACCTGGCTGCTCTACCTATCACTTCTCAGCAGAATGTGGTAAAGTCCAGGCTTTTTTTCAAACTCTTAGGCTGTTTTCACAAACATATATTTAGTAATTTTAAATCCTCACATAAACGTAAGGCCAAATATAACAAATATGATAAGAACTTCAAATGGATTACGGAGAAAGACTGCCATTTCTACTGACTCTACCCTGGGAAGAATATATAGGGAAGTTAGAGTTCAATGTGTTGGGGCAGCACCTGTGGCTCCAAAGAGTAGGGTGCCCACCCTATATATACCGGAGGTGGCAGGTTCAAACCCAGCCCCAGCCAAGAAAATAGAATTCAATGTGTTATCTTTTATTAATCAAACTGGTGTTTATTCCTTAATTTTTTTTTGGCTTTCCCAAATAGATTTCTACTTTCCCCCCAACCTTATTCTACACTAAAACTAAAACAGGAAACACATTTCTAAATTTTAGCGAGTAGTTCAGCACAGAATGGAAAGGCGTATTCCCAAGAGTCTATGTACTACATGTAAGATTTATAATCCTTTAAAGTGGAATTAGGGTTCTTTGTCTCTGTTTACTACGTTGACTTTGGGTTTTCTTTTGTTCTATAAACCTTTTTTGAAAAATTCGGAGCCAATTTACATTTTTCTTTTGTGTTTCGATAATTTTACAACAATTCACCAGCTACTTACAATTTTTCTTTATGTGTTTTCAAAAAAGTTATTTACTAATGAATATGATTTTAATGTGTTGGGATAAGAATGGATGTTTGTTTCATTGTTCTTTTTTCTCAGACTGTTATTTCTGTCATCTCTTTATTTTTCTTAAAATAAATGGAAAAGACTGGATTCTGTTGGATTGGGCTTGCTATTATTTAGGGTTATTAAATCCTAAAGTTCTGTGAGTCTTACTTTGAGACTTGCCCAGAGTAGCCACTGGCTTTACTACACCCAAACCCTTGAATGTTATGATATCCACTACTACTCATTTTTGATATTTACTGATCCATTATATCCAAGATGGACTGTAGAGCTTTGTAAACTTTTCCACCCAAATGAAAGACAGAAAGTAAATATGTAAACATAAGTAGTTTTTGAAGACTTGCATGATAGTTCCCACCCAAGGTTTGAAATTTACATGCATGGAACAAAATATATCCATGAAGTTGAAGCTGAGGATGACGTGTGGTGTTTGGTGTTGATCCTGAGTCACTGTGTGTTCTGGGGCTCTGCTTCTGTACACTCAGATGGAAATCCCGGTTTTAAAGCAATGCTCTTGGGTCTTGAAGGGTGTATTTGCAGAAGTTACACCATCATTTATTTCATGCTGCCTTGTCTTTCCAGGTAAGTACTCTGAAAGTCTCCATCTTAAGGATTTATGGGAAACAAACATTGTTACCCGAGTGAAGTCAAGTGAACAAAATGACCCAGAGAGGACATTAAGTGACTGTTCTATGTGATGTTATTTTCTGAAAAATTATCTGAGTGCTTTGGTTGATGGCAAACGTGGAATTTTGCTGTTGACTCCAAGTCACTCATGTAAAAATGATGCTTTTCGGAGAGTGAGCTTCTGTTGAGTTTCTGAATAGGGGAGCTCTACACCTGAAATGGGATCTGACATGTGTGGTTTTTTTCCCCTTTGTGGTTTGTTTTCTCAGCAGGACAGACAATGAATACCCACAGGAGCAGTGAGAACCCCGGAAGTTCTGTGCGCTCCACTTTAGGTGTGCTGTGATTGCTTCTCTCCCTGTGCCATTCATTTCTGATTTAAATATCTAATGACTCTCATCAAACAACATTTAAACTTTCTATGAGATCCTGTAAATGTTCCTTCAGATCATATTATGAGTAACAATGGGTGAAACGAGCTTTAATGGGGAGTCTGCAGTTCAGTCTGGGGTTCTGCAGCTGTTTGCAGTAGCAGAACACATCAGTTGAACTGCAGCCACCCGTTCGGTGGCGTTCTGCCCATTAAGCGATGTATAAAAACAGTGTTACGGGGACACTCTGTTTCATTTGCAGTGTTTTCGGGGGCATCATGGGCATGTTTCATAGTGATTAAAAAAAAACCCCAAAAGCCCTCACTGCTTCAAGGTAGTGTTGGTAGCATGAATGAAATTACTCAAAAATACCTCTTGAGCGTTAGGAAAATTGGTCACAAGCCAGTCATTAATTTATTTTAAAGCTGGTGAATTGTGAGTCTGACAAAGAAGTGTAGTAACTAATCTTTTAAGGTGGGTGTAACGTGTCCTTCCCATGTCGTTAATGTCAGAATTAAACCTAAATTGTTTAGAATATATTAGGGACCCCAATTTTGTTCATAAGCTATGTTAAACAAGCAGAAATTAATTGAGTGCAGTTTTAACCATCGTTTCTGAATGTGAACTTTGGAGTAGGGCATTGTAGAAGGAATGAAAAGATTGACATAAAACAGTGCCTGACCTCATGAAGCTTATAATGTCGTTGGAGACCTGGGTATACATAAATAGCAACGCTGGTTGGAATTGGAAAGATGTTCATAATAAAAAAGCTAAGGAGAGGTTTGCTTTCCATTCAGAGAACCCTCAGGAAGTTATTGTTGGAGTGAAGTGTGTCAGAGCATTACCTGTGAATTTCGGTTATTTGTATGCCACGGTGGACTTCCTGAGCGCTGCCGAGAATGCGGATTGTCATTTGATGTTGTTTAGTCTAACCCTGTAGGGCTGAATCCAGCACAGGATATAGTTTTTCCTATTTTATCAGAAAGTACAGAAGCTAGGTGTATTTTTTTTTTCTTTTCCTCATCTTCTTTCTTTAAAATTGTATCTCCCTCACCTTATTTTTCCCCTGGCTTTCGAGGAGGATGATGTATTCTGGAGTATATTTTAAGTAAGTTGAGGAAAGGAAGTGCCAAGTTTGGGGCGCAGGAAACAAGGAGGATGCAGGGACCTCAGCAGGAAAGAGCAATGAAGAGTCTCAAGGAGCGCTGGAAGTTTCTCATGGAGAGGGAAACAGGAGAGCTGTGACTATGGTTGGTACAGCTTGGAGGACGGGCCCTGGTTTGAGGCTCTGTTTTCCGAGTCAGATTGTACAGTGGGAATCCTGGCTATGCCATGCATTGGCTGGCAGTGTAACCTGGAAAAAGTTTATCTGCTTCTCTTGAGTCTCAGTTTGCTCATCTGTAAAATGGCAAGAATAATAGTGAGGAATAAATAAACTAATCCACAGAAAGCCCCAACTACAGTAATACATATAGAAGGCTTCCCAAAGGCTTGGCGCCTGTAGCACAGTGGTTACAGTACCAGCCAGATAGACCAAGGCTGGTGGGTTCAAACCCAGCCGGGCCAGCTAAACAACAATGACAACTGCAACAAAAAACAGCCGGGCATTGTGGCGGGCGCCTGTAGTCCCAGCTATTTGGGAGGCTGCGGTAAGAGAATTGCTTAAGCCCAAGAGTTTGAGGTTGCTGTGAGCTGTGACGCCACACACTCTACCCAGGGCAAATAGTGAGACTCTGTCTCAACAACAAAAAAAAAGAAGGCTTCCCAAGTATTAGCTGTGACTGTATCCATCACGGAGCAGGAGGATGATGTTTGAGATGTTTGGAGAGTGACATATGAAGAAGGTGGTTTTGGCTTTGGCATTTTGGTCCCACAGAGGTAGGGAGGGATTGGACATCTCATTCAGAAACACAGAACACTAAACTTTAAACAGAAGGTTTTTGGGGATCAGCATACTGATTTTGATGCAGATACTTTATGTGGTTGTGCATAACAGATACCTGATGTCATCCATTTTTATCGGAATCAATGAAAAGGGCTACATAAAGATTTAAGAGGAGGGGGACATTCTTTTCTCCACAGCTGGTCATGCGCCCAGTGTAGTTGGCAGGAAAGTGAGTTGTTTGGAATGTGTCCCTAAAATTCTGTAATTTAATTTTCATTATTTATATAACACAGTCAGTATACGTGGTGCTTTACTACACCAAATTTCTGGCCTGTGTAATTTTACCAAAGCAGAGGCTGTAACTGAAATATTTGCGTCTACTCAGTTAACTGCAGCTTGGTAACTCACCACCTGTGGGTCACACCATCCTAATCAACAAGGAAGGAGTGGAGGAGCCTGCTGGTGGGGGTGAAGTAAGGGCTCCGGAGTGAGAATAAACAGTGGTAAGATGGTAGATGGATCCACATTATGCTAAATAGAAAGTCAGTATCTTCGAGGGGTCCAGAAACGTGAGTCTGTAAATATTGACGTTAGATAAACTAGCACTCAGTTTGAGCACTACTGTGTGGAGGGAAACAGGACAGTAATATCGAAGTTGTTTTCGTCTCACATCATTTAACTTTGTTTTGTCCACTTCTAGAAAGGGAAATTAGGAAAGAGGGATTCTCCTGATGTGTATCTAAGGGAAGAGAGAGTAAGATTTTTGGAAAACAGGTTTCTAAGTTGGAGGGTTTGTACATCCCTAAGCACTACAAAAAGTTAAAGTTCCTCTATCAGTGGCCCCTCAGGAGATGTATCTCCTGTACGAATCCAGGAGATGTATCACAGTTAAGCATTGATCAGGATAGAGAAGCACAGCAGGCTTGGCAGCGCCCACAGCTCAGCAGCTAAGACAGCGGCTACATACACTGGGGCTGGCGGGTTCAAACCCAGCCAGGGCCTGCTAAACAACAATGACAACTGCAACCAAAAAATAACCAGGTGTTGTAGGGGACACCTGCAGTCCCAGGTACTTGGAAGGCTGAAGCAAGAGAACTGTTTAAGCCCAAGAGTTTGAGGTTGCTCTGACCTGTGACCACCACAGCATTCTACTGAGGGCGACATAGACTCTATCTCAAAAAAAAAAAAAAAAAAGAAAAAAAGAAAAGCACGTCTTTTAGTAGACTAGATTGTAATCTTGTTATAGCTCTTTGTTTTCAGGAGAGTCATCTGGGCCAGGAGAAAGCTAATACAACTGTGTACCATATAATGGCTTTGGTCAAGGGCAGGTTGCATGTATGGCAGTGGTTCCATAGGGCATAATAGAGCTGAAAAATTCCGACCGAGCCTTATTCTTTAGAGTGTAGTCTAACTTATAAAACAGAAGTTAACTGTAAAGTGTAAAATAGCCTCAGACACATCCTTTAGGAGGGATTCTAGAAGAAGGTGTTGTTATCATGGGAAATGGCAGCTCCATGCCTGTTACTGCCCTGTGAAGGCCTTCCAGGGGGCAAGACGTGGAGATGAAAGCCGGTGACATCAATGACCCTGACCCTGTACAAGGCCCAGGCTAATGTGTGTGTTTCTGTTATAGTTTTCAACAACAAAAAAAGTAAAAGTAGAAATATAAAAAATAAAAATATTAAAAATTGGCTTAGTGCCTGTAGTTCAGTGGCTAGGGTGCCAGTCGCATACATCGGAGCTGGTGGGTTCAAACCCAGCCCAGGCCTGCCAAAAGCAATGACAACTCCACTGAAAAACTAGCCGGGCGTTGTGGTGGGCGCCTGTAGTCCCAGCTACTTGGGAGGCTGAGGCAGGAGAATCGCTTGGGCGCAGGAGTTTGAGGTTGCTATGAGTTGTGACATCACTGCACTCTACTGAGGGTGACCTAGTGAGACTCTGCCTTAAAAAAGAAAAAATGAAAAATTAAAAAAAGCTTATAGAGTATGGATATAAAGCAAGAGATTATCTTCGTATAGCTGTGCAATGTTTATTTTTAGCTAAGTGTTATTAAAAAGAGTAAAAAAACTAAAAAATAAGTTTACAAGGTAAAATGTTATAGTAAGCTAAGATTAATTTATTATTGAAGAAAGAAACAATTTTAATACCTTTAGTGTAGCCAGAATGTGCAGTGCGCAGCGTTGATAAGGTAGAATACAGTAACGTCCTTGGACTTCACATTCTCTCACCCTTCACTCACTGACTCTCCCAGGGCCACTCCAGTCCTGCGCCTTCCACCCTTGATGCATGCCCATTAGAGGTGTGCCATTTTTTTCTTCTATACTGTATCATCATTTTACCTTTTTCTATGTTTGGGAATGTTAAGGCACACAAATACCACTGTGCTACAGTTACCTGTGGAATCCAGGAGGTGACATGCTGTATAGGTGTGTAGCCTAGGAGCACCGGGCCATACCATAGAGCCTCGGTATGCAGTGGGCTGCACCATCGAGATTTGTGTAAGTGCACTCTCTGACGTTCACACCTCAAAATCATTTCATGCGTTTCTTGGAACATATCCCTATCCTGAAGCAAAGCATGACTGTAAACTTATTGCAAGGGGCAGAAGGTAGTTCCATGATTGGTTTAATAGTATTACATTGAGTAAAAAGGATAATTCTGGAGATTAGCAAGAGGAGTCACAATCAGGGGACAGTGTAGATGTTTGGGGTCACAATTTATTTAGCGTATGTTTATATGCCACCAGGAACCAGGAAGGATAAATTATTCTGGCTACATTCTTGGCAAGATCTGTGCGTCTACAGAACCTAATTATTCTGCAAATCATTTAAGTTGCTGACCACAGCTAGGAGATTACTGCCTAAATGAAGATTACCATCTAGATGGAGTGTGATTCCTCCCTGGAATTCCCTTGCAGAATTGTAAGACAAGGCAGCGGGTCCACATGCTAATCATTAAAACCCTCTAAGTATGGCCAGCAAACTCTTTCACACTTTTTTTCTATTTCAAGAAATTGGGATTCAGTCTTAACCTAAAGTTTTACATATTCACAGTTTGAAGCATCACTCAAACTTGTTCGGATTCCTGGAGCACAGGAAGAGGAGCTCAGGCTCACTTGGTTCTTGGGGTGGGCGGGACTGGTGAGATCACAAAACCTCCTTTCAGATCTGGTGGCTGCGTGGCAGAGGATCTGAGTGCTACGACATTGAGGGGGAATTGAAGTTCTGTTCTGAAATGACAAAACAAGACGTGTTATTTTACGTTCTCGTCTTTGTTTTTATGTATCCCTGACTCCCTGCACAAATGGCGGTTTGTTTTCTAAAGAGATCTGAGGCCAGAGCAGGGTCACACACTGAGGGTTTTATGGTGTTGTTTGTCAGCCTCTGTTGGTGGAGCTGAATTTCCTGGGGCAAAAATTTTCTCAGAACTCTTCCAAATAATGAATCCAAACGGTGGCCTAGGAAATGTTAAATGTCATTGTTGACCAGGCTTTGTTAGGGTAGTTTGTACCTGTTTGTTTATTTATTTAGGAATACCCTTCTAAGGGGGCTTCCTAATCCTTAAATTCTCCACCCAATGGGTAGAAATAGGGACCCAGTGGTGGCTACAAAGCTTTGTGATGACTGGATCTTCCAGGTGTCAAAACAACTAGAGATTTTACTAAATTTCGTCAAAGAAATGACCAATTCCGTCCAACCTACCAGGGTGCTTTATTGTAAATTTTAGTATGGTTGTCTCTTTGACAGAAATAGCATTCAGAGAATAATTTAAAGTATGACTTCAGAATGCGTCCAGTCACAGCCTTTTAAGGATCCTGTCGTAGAATATTATTTGATGTCATCATATTTTAAAAAGACACAGTGATAACACAGAATCGGCACAGTGCAATTAAATTGAAGTGCATTTTCAGATGGGAGGGACCGTCTGCCTTGCTTTAGCAAATAAGGTTGTTTGAAGTTTAAAAACTGCTAACGTGGATTTGTAGTAAAGCTCCCTGTCTGTTTTAAAGTGCTGGTGATTCCGCAGCTGTGGGGAATCTGTCTGGAATCGACATGGACCTGGAGAGAAGGCTTCTGCTCAGGAGCTGGGACTCTTAACCGTTCGGCAGCCCACACAGTGCAGGATCTGTGATGCTCGTTCCCTGTTCTTTCTTTTTCTCCCCCCTTCACTTACTCTGATTGATGGAAACACGTGCTGGGAGCTTTCCCTGACATTCTTTCCAAACACTGAAAATATGAAATGTTATGGTGGTGCTATGTCTATTTTTGAAAGAAAGGCTGTTAATGTAAAGCCTGTGTTGATATATTGGGATGAATTATAATGGTGATATTATTACAGCCTTCAAAGCTGAAAATTTATTATTTTTCTCACCTACTTTTGGTTGCTAATACTTGATCATAGGAACATGCTGTGCATCTGGGTCATCTGGGGGAGCTTATTTGTAGGTTTTCAAAGTTAAACTTTATCTTTCTTTCTAACTTCTTCAGGCTCCTTCCTAGTCTTGGAAAACAGATAGAAACACAGTTCAGCACAACTTAACTCGGCAGTTTCCTCTTTTCTGGTCATTCTGATTATTATTATTATTAAAGCTTAAAATGAAGATATTTGGGGAGACATTGATTTATCATTGATTTTACAAATAAAATAAAAATCTTCCCTGTTGGAACTGCTCATTATGGTTCTTTTTTACTTTTAAGCATTTAATTCATAGCTATCCTGTTTCAACATGTATATTTTAAAATGACAACTCTACCTATTGGAGGTCATGTTGGATTTAAAAAGCCAACAGAAATCGGTAGCAGGTAATGGGCAGCCTAATAGAACTCTTAAATTACGAGTGAAATTATTTTTTAAAGTCTATACCCCTTGGCATGTTGTCTGGCACAGAGAAGCTAATTATTTCACTGAATGGGTGAGTAAAAAAGTGAATGGTACAACGGAGGGCTGAATTTCAGAGCAAAGGCTTATTTCCTTGGTACCTGCTACTTAACTGAAAGACAAAACTATTGTGTCATTGATCAAAAAACGATCATGTATGTGGATAGGGAGGTACGTTTACATACATAGAATATTAATAATAGTCGATATTAGGTAGCATTTAGGTGACAGGTCCTGTTCCACGCCCATTCTGTATAGTAATGCTTAATTTTCATGCCTGTTTTTTTTCTTTTTTTGAGACAGAACCTCAAGCTATCCCCCTGGGTAGAGTGCATGGCATCACAGCTCATAGCAACCTCCAACTCCTGGGCTCAAGCGAGTCTCCTGCCTCCGCCTCCCAAGTAGCTGGGACCACAGGCGCCGGCCACAACGCCCGGCTATTTTTTGGTTGCAGCCATCATTGTTGTTTGGCGGGCCCA